>JAVBHU010000318.1:0-25537 GCA_034768395.1 Linum lewisii | reverse complement strand
GTTTGGGCCGATGGAGGATCTGGTCGGATTCTATTGCTGCGATTCATTAAACAGAACAAAAAACAGAGGCGGTTGTGTGTGTTCTTCTTTTTTCCGATGTAAATTCAGAGAGTATTTTAAATTCAGAGAAAATGAAACGAACGAAACGAACGAAACTTCTTCTTCTTCCTCACCCAGATTTTTTTTTTGTTGTGATTTGGCTTCTGGTTTTTCTGGTTCTGCAATTGAGATTGGCGAATGGCTATGTTTTGTTATATGATCATATGCCTCTTTCCTTCTGTAACTGTTAATTTCCAGTAACCCAGTAACTTCCAGAAGTTTTAAACTATAATAAAGTTTCAATCTTTAAATTTCTTCCTGGTCTCCGTCTAATGATAGTTTGTCGACCAGTAAACAGAGCGTTCTATTAAGTGGCGCGTCAAGTTCTCTGATATCTTTTAAGTCGGCGAGTGGTCAACCTTTCGACTTGAGTGAATAGCTAAGTTGTATGTATGATTACCTTGCGGTCTCCTAGAAGTTACCTCTTGATAAAAAAAAAACAATATTTTGTCAGGTTGTTCATATCTAGTCAGGTGAATTCGGTGGGGATACAAGGGGGCTGCCTCGGGGCAATGTCGGGATGTTCTGAGTAATAAAAGTAGTTATAAATGTGTGTGAGTTTAGTATATTTACATTTAGGCAGGTGTTAGTATTAGAAATCGACAAGCAATAGACGGAATAAAAAAACGATGGAGACAAAGATGACACAACGTTTGAAACGTGAAAAGTCCTTGTGAAAAATAAACCAAGAATGAAGGGGGGGCGACGAACGTTTCACTATGAATAGAGAGCGCAAGGGATTTACAAAAATGCAGGTTATCCACTAGAAGCTAAAGAGGGTTTTTATATCTAGATTTAAAACCGTAGTGCTCTGTCGCACTCCCGGGTTGAAATAAGTGGTAATCCCGTATTAGTGTCTCACCAACTCAACTGACCAAACCTTTAATTTTAGAAAATTTGGATCGTCAAACTTTAACGATTAACTGGATCATAGATTTGTATCTCAATTCGATAATTAAAATATGTTGGAATTCCATTCACAATTTGTATTTTCAAAGATTTCACTAAAAGAAAAATCAATCAAGTATCTGTAAATTGGATGAGTCATCCTTGGCCACATTAGGAGTTCATGGGTGGTATGCACATCTTTGGTTTTTGAAACATTCAAAAATATTGTTCCTACATTTTTTTTACTGAGACTAATTAAAATAACAATGAACCACTTCGCTTTGGATGAACTAAGACGAGGTGGTTCAGTTCATTTGCTTTGGATGAACTAAGACGAATTAAAAATAACACTGAGTTAGATTTAAATTTTGCACTGAGCCGGATTCGAAAAAAATCACATATTTGTACTCGGATTTAACGCTCGAGACCGAAAGTGGGGTGAGTCGGGGCTCGGCCCGGCTCCCCCTAGTTCCGCCCCTGAGTCAATTGCCCAGCTGCTTTCTCGGTAAGCGTACTAAACTTTGACTATCCAATTTTGATTCAAGCATCTCAGCAAAACTGATCACCTCAAAAGAACAATGGTGTTGTGATCTCACAGTCTCTATCGATAGCTGAACTGTAACATGCGAGTCGAACTACACATGTATGTTTTGGATCGAAATTTGGAATGGGAATGGTCCCATTGTTGTTGGCCTTTTATGTTGGTATGTAGCTGGCAAATATGATAATATTGAATCTTCCTTATTGTTGTCATCGGATTTATTATTACCAAACCCATCCTTTTCAGTACCTTAAATTTTTATATATAGTTGCAACAAAATTTTGTCTATGATAAATAAATAAATAACACTTTGGCCCCTCTACTTTGCCAACTTAACAAGTAGCCCCTTATATTATAAATCACTCTTTTTACCCCCTCCTACTTCAACTACTTTACCATTTTGGTCCTTCCGATTCAACTTTCATCTTCTTAACATTAAATCTGGACACATCCACATACCGACAAAGAGAAATATCAACGGTAGGAGATGAAGAGTTGGTTAGTGGGTAAATTAAATTGGCACTACAAAAAAATTGATCTTTAGCTACTGCAAAATTACAACGGCATGAAAATGCAGTAGCAAATAGTTAGTATTTGCTACGACAATCACTAGTTTTACGTAGTAATTTGCAGTAGCAAATACTATTTGCCACACCACTATTTGCTGACATGCAATCCGTCGCAAATAGTGGTGTGGCAAATAGTATTTGCTACTGCAAATTACTACTGAAATAGTGATTGCCGTAGCAAATACTAACTATTTGCTACTGCATTTTCATGCCGTTGTAATTTTGCAGTAGCTAAAGATCAAGTTTTTTGTAGTTGTGGGGAGGTATTGAAGTGTATGATGAAACACGAAGGATTTTAAAACCACAAATTTTATTCACCGATTTCATCTCATCTAGTTATATATAATTATATACTCAATTAAAAAAAAGCTTAGTAAGCTAATACATGGTTATTGGAGCTAACGTGTTGTACTGGATGTGCATCAATTAACGTCACGAAAATGAAAATTGTAATGGAAGGACCCAAATGACAAAGTGGTTGAAGAAGGAGAGTTAAAAAGAACAATTTATAGTCTAGGGGGCTATATGTTAAGTTGGCAAAGTAGAGGGGGCCAAAATGCTATTTTCCAATAAATAAATAATAATAATCAATCTTATTGGTTTTCCTGTTGTCATTTGGATTTTGTCTATTAGCAAATAAATCCTTTTTCAGTAGCATAAATTCTACAGTTGTAATATTGATGGGTACAAAACCAATGGACTTTTGTACAACTTGTTTTTTATTATCTATCATTTTGTGGTCTATAGACAGCAAATAATATTATTTAATATTATTTATAACCCACATTAATTAAAATTATAAAAAAAATTGTTGCTTTGTCATGCTTGAAACTCCAAAGTCTCCAAGTCTACTTCTTTCCCTACCTATGATGCAGTGTTGTTAGGATCGGACTGAATTAGTTGACCAACGTTAATTAAGAAGTTTGAATATTGGTTGTCGGGTCTGTCTAGTTTGATGAAGAAATTTGTAACATCCCCGCCCAACCGAACGGGTTAGAACTCAAGTCTGGGTGACTAGAGTGCCGGAAACGGTACTTAAGAGGGTCTCTTGAGGTCTGAGACGTTTGGGTATGTGCCGGGTTGAAGTTGCAAAAGAGGGGAACAGTGAACAGTACCAAAAGTGCTGATTTTGGGTCCTAATGTGCGCAGGCGCACATTTAGAAGTGCCAGGCGCACTTTTCGATTAATTCAGCAAACTTTCGGCAGAATATTCGAAATGTGCTCCTTTTTGGGGTCAATGTGCGCCGGCGCACATTTTGACATGTCAGGCGCACATTTCGTGCATAAAAGGACGAAATTGCACGGAAATCCAGAACTTTCCCCTTCTTTCTCTTTCCCCAAAACCCGTATTTGAAGAAGCCAAAAACCCCTAAACTTCAAACCTCGATTCCGGGAGTTGTAGAGCTCCGATTTGCGATCCGTTTGTTGCTACGCGTTCGTGGCGACGAGAGGAAGAGATCGCACATCGTGGTTCTGGGTGGTTTGGAGTAGGCTGCTGTCGGTGAGGAGGAGAAGAGCTACGACTTTGGAGTGGTAGAGCTTGGTCGTTCGGGTTCCGGGAGTTGTTTTAGAGCCTCGTCTTCTTGTCAGGTGAGGGTTTAGCGTACGATAGGTAGAATTGGTCGACGTGAGGAGTTGAAACTTGACTTAGAGAATGTAGGGCGTTGCATGAAATTGAAAGAGAGTAAAAAGGGAATTTCGTTATGTGATTGATTGTTGAGTATTTGCGATTGTTGTTGGTTGTTGTATGCTTGTTGATATGATGAATTGCATGATGATAGCGGGCTGTTTGTTATGTGCAATGAATGGGGGAAAGATTAACCTTGATGCTTAATGGATTGGATGTAGTAACGAGCGTAGGAGGGCAGGGGTATGATGTTGTAAGTGTATGTTTGCCTGGAATTGTTAATCTGTGGTTGCAGGAGGGTGGTCCTGCCAATGTGGGGTCGCCCTTAATTGACGAACAGGTGGATGGTCCCACCAATGTGGGGTCGTCCAATGAAGGATGTACAGGAGGGTAACCCTACGACTCATGACATGGCTTCCCCTGTACGTGCAGGTGGGGGTGGCCGGTGAGCTAGCCGTTTACCCTTAAACTGTTTGTGCCGTGGGAGGCGTTGGATGACTTGTGATGTGTGGTTATGTGTGATGTGGAATTGTGATGATGCTATGGTGTGTGTGTGTGTGTGGTTGTCGAGGTGTGTGAATGAGTGCAAGTGGTGTAGTTTGGGATATGGTTGAGTATGCGATTGATGTTGATGTTGGTGGTGGGAATTGATGTGAGTTCTGATGGTTGGATTGGATGATGCGAATGAGCTGTGTGATGAGTATGACGGTTGGTTGTAAGTGTTGAGTAATTGGTTGTGTTGATTGAATGATAGAACCGGTAGGAGTCCACACTGCCCACCTTGAGATGTGATGAGTTGTGTCCGGTTCACGTTGAGTGAATCACTCTGGTTAGCTACCAGGGATTTATGTTGAGTCGGTCTACGTCGAGTGGATCACCCGGGTCAAGTACCTGGGATTATGGTTGTGGTATCGGTCTACGTTGAGTAGATCACCCTGGGTTGTATTACCGGGGATTGTTGGCCGGCAGTGGTGGTGTGGAGCAACTCCTAGGCGCCTAATAACTCACCTAGAATTTAATGAGTCGAGTCGTGTTGTGACAGTATGATGTGTGGAGTCTGTGGGACAGGGGTTGGTAGTGTTGTGCTTGGTTGATGTTAGTAACTGTGAAACTGTGAATTGCGAGTTGTGTGGTTGAAGTATGAAAGTGGGTGCTATTCGTGTTGGAAGATGTATTGTGACTAAGTGTTGTATCGTGTGTATGATGACTCCGTTGATGTTATTATATTGCGGTATGAGATTGACCGGTGTGCATGTTCTAACCCTGATAGTGATGTTGTAGTGAGGATTGATGACTTGTGTACATTGCTGAATCTTATTAATTGTGTGTACTGGTGGAGGTAAGTTCTTGTGTGATCACCTAGTAGCATGCTAGGATTAAAATGATTTGGCTGTGTCAGATTCCGTTGTGTTGTTTGTGTGTGGAGTTGGGATCACTCCTAGGCTAGGTTCGGCGCATAGGTAGACCCAGTGGGTTCACTCAGTTTCATTAGGAAGCTGATCCCCCCCCAGTTTCTCTTTTCAGGTGTTCGGTTGAGTTCGGAGGAGTTGCAGGTTGGAGTTGTGAAGTGAAGAATTAGGAAGCTATTGTGGAGTGACCATTGTTTTAAATTTAGATTTCAGTTGACACTTTTGGGTTGGAAGATTTGTAATCGTTTTGAGATTTTGTGATCGGTTGTGATCGGATTTCGGATTTCAGTTGTATTTCGGTTTTATTAAGTGGAGGCCTCCTTCGTTTTGAACTTGTATTTAAGAGTTGTTTCTGTTTCCGCTGCGTTTTACTCTTTTCTTTTAAAGCTGGTTCTTCAAGTAGCACTCAAACCGGTTCGACCACGGGTGAACTCGGGTCGGTTTGGGATGGGTGTTACAAGTGGTATCAGAGCCTGGTTAGCCTCTGTTGTATAGGTGAGCTGTCCTTTCTTCTAGGGGATTTGCTACCCTCTTAATGGAAAGGACGGAACGTCGATGCAGCACTGGCCTTTCAGGGATCTTTAAACTGTTTTGAAATGGGTGGGAGTTTTAAAGTGAAAGTGTTTTGAAGTTGGTTGTGAGTTTTTCTTCAATGGTCAACTGAAATGTTCTAAATGTTCTCCTGTAGTGAATCGAGCCAAGCCGTGGGAGAGTAGTAGTGGTTGGTAGACTAGGAGGAGTTGGCTAGTGGAGTAGATCTTAGTAGTCTTTGGTGAAGCTAGATAGAGTGGTTGAAGTGTGTAGAGCCTTAGTGTGGTGGCGTTTGTTAGTGTAGTGTTGTTCCCTTGGTTGCTTGTGTTGTTGTGTTGTTGTGCTCTTGTGGTGCTTTCGTGGTTCGGTTGTGCGTGTTTGTTTGAAGGAAGTTCAGAGTAGGGGTGAGTTGTGTCTCTTGAGGGTGTGAGTCGCCGTTAAAGGGAATTTCGGGAGGTAATGTGATCCTTGTATTGCTGCATTTGTTGCTGTGATGTATGGTTGCATTGCTAGAGCAAGTCGGGTTGTGATTTCGGGGACGAAATCTCTTAAAGTTGGGGGAGACTTGTAACATCCCCGCCCAACCGAACGGGTTAGAACTCAAGTCTGGGTGACTAGAGTGCCGGAAAACGGTACTTAAGAGGGTCTCTTGAGGTCTGAGACGTTTGGGTATGTGCCGGGTTGAAGTTGCAAAAGAGGGGAACAGTGAACAGTACCAAAAGTGCTGATTTTGGGTCCTAATGTGCGCAGGCGCACATTTAGAAGTGCCAGGCGCACTTTTCGATTAATTCAGCAAACTTTCGGCAGAATATTCGAAATGTGCTCCTTTTTGGGGTCAATGTGCGCCGGCGCACATTTTGACATGTCAGGCGCACATTTCGTGCATAAAAGGACGAAATTGCACGGAAATCCAGAACTTTCCCCTTCTTTCTCTTTCCCCAAAACCCGTATTTGAAGAAGCCAAAAACCCCTAAACTTCAAACCTCGATTCCGGGAGTTGTAGAGCTCCGATTTGCGATCCGTTTGTTGCTACGCGTTCGTGGCGACGAGAGGAAGAGATCGCACATCGTGGTTCTGGGTGGTTTGGAGTAGGCTGCTGTCGGTGAGGAGGAGAAGAGCTACGACTTTGGAGTGGTAGAGCTTGGTCGTTCGGGTTCCGGGAGTTGTTTTAGAGCCTCGTCTTCTTGTCAGGTAGGGTTTAGCGTACGATAGGTAGAATTGGTCGACGTGAGGAGTTGAAACTTGACTTAGAGAATGTAGGGCGTTGCATGAAATTGAAAGAGAGTAAAAAGGGAATTTCGTTATGTGATTGATTGTTGAGTATTTGCGATTGTTGTTGGTTGTTGTATGCTTGTTGATATGATGAATTGCATGATGATAGCGGGCTGTTTGTTATGTGCAATGAATGGGGGAAAGATTAACCTTGATGCTTAATGGATTGGATGTAGTAACGAGCGTAGGAGGGCAGGGGTATGATGTTGTAAGTGTATGTTTGCCTGGAATTGTTAATCTGTGGTTGCAGGAGGGTGGTCCTGCCAATGTGGGGTCGCCCTTAATTGACGAACAGGTGGATGGTCCCACCAATGTGGGGTCGTCCAATGAAGGATGTACAGGAGGGTAACCCTACGACTCATGACATGGCTTCCCCTGTACGTGCAGGTGGGGGTGGCCGGTGAGCTAGCCGTTTACCCTTAAACTGTTTGTGCCGTGGGAGGCGTTGGATGACTTGTGATGTGTGGTTATGTGTGATGTGGAATTGTGATGATGCTATGTGTGTGTGTGTGTGTGGTTGTCGAGGTGTGTGAATGAGTGCAAGTGGTGTAGTTTGGGATATGGTTGAGTATGCGATTGATGTTGATGTTGGTGGTGGGAATTGATGTGAGTTCTGATGGTTGGATTGGATGATGCGAATGAGCTGTGTGATGAGTATGACGGTTGGTTGTAAGTGTTGAGTAATTGGTTGTGTTGATTGAATGATAGAACCGGTAGGAGTCCACACTGCCCACCTTGAGATGTGATGAGTTGTGTCCGGTTCACGTTGAGTGAATCACTCTGGTTAGCTACCAGGGATTTATGTTGAGTCGGTCTACGTCGAGTGGATCACCCGGGTCAAGTACCTGGGATTATGGTTGTGGTACGGTCTACGTTGAGTAGATCACCCTGGGTTGTATTACCGGGGATTGTTGGCCGGCAGTGGTGGTGTGGAGCAACTCCTAGGCGCCTAATAACTCACCTAGAATTTAATGAGTCGAGTCGTGTTGTGACAGTATGATGTGTGGAGTCTGTGGGACAGGGGTTGGTAGTGTTGTGCTTGGTTGATGTTAGTAACTGTGAAACTGTGAATTGCGAGTTGTGTGGTTGAAGTATGAAAGTGGGTGCTATTCGTGTTGGAAGATGTATTGTGACTAAGTGTTGTATCGTGTGTATGATGACTCCGTTGATGTTATTATATTGCGGTATGAGATTGACCGGTGTGCATGTTCTAACCCTGATAGTGATGTTGTAGTGAGGATTGATGACTTGTGTACATTGCTGAATCTTATTAATTGTGTGTACTGGTGGAGGTAAGTTCTTGTGTGATCACCTAGTAGCATGCTAGGATTAAAATGATTTGGCTGTGTCAGATTCCGTTGTGTTGTTTGTGTGTGGAGTTGGGATCACTCCTAGGCTAGGTTCGGCGCATAGGTAGACCCAGTGGGTTCACTCAGTTTCATTAGGAAGCTGATCCCCCCCCAGTTTCTCTTTTCAGGTGTTCGGTTGAGTTCGGAGGAGTTGCAGGTTGGAGTTGTGAAGTGAAGAATTAGGAAGCTATTGTGGAGTGACCATTGTTTTAAATTTAGATTTCAGTTGACACTTTTGGGTTGGAAGATTTGTAATCGTTTTGAGATTTTGTGATCGGTTGTGATCGGATTTCGGATTTCAGTTGTATTTCGGTTTTATTAAGTGGAGGCCTCCTTCGTTTTGAACTTGTATTTAAGAGTTGTTTCTGTTTCCGCTGCGTTTTACTCTTTTCTTTTAAAGCTGGTTCTTCAAGTAGCACTCAAACCGGTTCGACCACGAGTGAACTCGGGTCGGTTTGGGATGGGTGTTACAAAATTGTTCTAAAATTATTTATCTGTTTAATGCGATTAAACCATTAAACCTTCAAAATCGTTCATGTCGTTCTGGAGGGTGGGTTCACAGTGGCGGATCAATGATGGGTCATGACACTGGGTATTATTATCAAATTATAATATGTATTGGGCTAAATCTGAAAAATTATTGGGTCAGTCCGTTTACGTACATGAAAATACATATAGTTTAGTAGCTCTAGACTCGAAAGTGGGTTGTGTCGCGACCTGGGAAACCCACCCCAGATCCGCCATTGTGGGTTCATTGATTCGACTACAAAGTGAAAATGATGAATTGCATGACGGAATGTTGAATTGCTTACTGCATTTGTTAATTAATGTGTTGTTATATTTCTTTGGAATTGACTTTATAAATATGGTATTGTATAATATTTATTGTAGACCTAATACACTCATACAGTACGACCTTTTATCTTTTTACGCGTCTATACATCACGTTTGAACGAATTCTAATATTGACATGAACTACCGATATCATTTTCGAAAGTAGCATGTTGTCATTTTTCGCACAAAATCATCCTACGTGGCCTGACGGAGTTAGCTGACTGTGTCCAAATTCTTAAGTGGCGTGTGACATGGCTGCCACGCCATATTAACTGATTTTTTTTTTTTAATTTTAAATTTTTTTTCCATCTTCTTACCCACTCCTTCACCACCTCCTTTCTCCTCTCCACCGCCACCGCATCACCATCCCGCTGGAAAAACCACCACGGAATCCTCTCTCATCTCGCTTCCACTTCCATCGTCATAGCACTCCGACTAAAATCCTCCCCACCAAATCCAAGAAATATATCCGGAAGAGAATCGCTTTCTTAATCCACTAATAACATGTTCATAAATCGTTGCATACGAATAACACAAATTATTCCTTAACAACAATTTTTTGCCTCCCTAATAACGAGTAAAACAGGATTACAAACAAGATCCTTTGGTAATTATGTGGTAATCATTGTGAATCCCTTTTGGTCGGGTGCTAAGCAAGCTAGGTTTGGTCTTATAAATAAATAAACATTAAATTTTATTATTTCTTTTGTAAGTCTTGTTTAAGCAAAAGGTCCACGCTTCTGGTTTTTTAGTCATCACCTAAATATTCCTTTATCACAAAATATCATGGTTTCTCATTAATAATAAATTAAATTAATTCTTTAAGGCTGTTATCAATCTTTTATAGCTATCTCCTACCGTCAACAAATTAAATAAAATTAAATAAAAAAATCAAATAAAGGCCGCTAATGATTGAAATTAGGTGGCTAAATATATGCGCTGTGTCTTAAGATATATAATCTGCTTAAATATTAAATTCAACCAAATTAAAGAAAAAATAAAAGTGATTTGGTGGTGAATGATGACGAGGGATGGCTTAATATATATTTTGGTCATAAGGTATAAGATTTATAACATAGTGGTCATTAACCTTTAATTTGTAACCTAATTATCATTAACCTATATCATTTGTACAATTTGGTCATGTTGCACTACAAAAAAATTGATCTTTAGCTACTGCAAAATTACAACGGCATGAAATGCAGTAGCAAATAGTTTAGTATTTGTTACGGCAATTACTATTTCATGTAGTAATTTGCAGTAGCAAATACTATTTGCACACCCATATTTGCTACACTCAGCATCCCGTCGCAAATAGTGGTGTGTGGCAAATAGTATTTTGCTACTGCAAATTACTACATGAAATAGTAATTGCCGTAACAAATACTAACTATTTGCTACTGCATTTTCATGTCGTTGTAATTTTGCAGTAGCTACTCAATTTTTTTGTAGGGTTGTTAACTCTCCATCCAAAATTTTCGTTAACTGATGATATCATCAAGCAACTCAGCAATATTTTTCACATCACTTCATGCCATGCATGCATGTCATCTAATTCACTGTAGACTCAACCCAACTAAACCAAGTCAACTCAACCAACCAAACCCAAAACCCACAAACCCAATCTAACCTAACCTTCGTCCCCCCCCCCCCCTTACTTCTTCTTCCCCAACTTCTTCTTCATCCTAGAAAGAAAGTTTGAACCAATCCATCACTTAACGAAAAATATTGTTGAGTTGGTTTTGATGTTATTAGCAATTATTCGTTAATTTTAGATGGGGAGGTAGACGAAATAACTAACGTTGTATAAATGTTACAGGTATTGATAACTAGGTTACAAATTAAGGTTAATTGGCGAGGGCGGGTCTTCTTTCACTCCAAGGCGTTCGTAGCAGTTCCATAATATCGCTCGAGCCTCTTACGGCCTCGAGACATTACTGGGGGACAATTGATGGGCCATTGAGTTTGTATCCAGCCTCGCTAAATGATGAGGAGGTCCAATCACTCCAGGCGTTCGAAAGCTTGTTCCTTAAGTATAACCCGCGAGCCTCTTTCGGCCCTCAAGATCATTATGGGGGCAATTGATGGGCTCGTGTTGAATCCCGACCGACGAAACATGGTCAGGGCGGTCCGTCTCTCTAGGGCGGTCCTCTGTTCGCCTCTGTCAAAGGACACCTTTCATATCGACAGTAGGCACACAGCCCATTACTGTTGATGGTGACTCGCTGCGGCCCACTCAGAGCAGGATCGTGGACCTGCCAGACCAATGGGACATATAAATATCAGGGTCCCATTCAGAAGAGACAGGACAGACCTGGGACCCATATACGCCTGATACTACAAGCTTCGCGCTGTTCGTAAAGGCTATGGTCCGCCCACACAAAAGGGCTCTCGGCCCGTGGTACTTCTCTGTACCATTCTCCCTACATGATCACATATTGCCACCTTAAATATAAAACCCTTGCAAGTGCCGCCCTGCATGGGTACCATCCGCAGGACACTCCAGAGGAGGATTCATTGCCTAAACTCCAAAGAACCACAGTATAGTATTGATCCACCGGTCCAACTGGCGGTTCAATTGGCGGCCGGGTAGGGGAGCAGCTAAACTTTTTGTTCCCAATAGTCAAACTGCATGCAGAATTTGGAGGAAAATCCCACGATGTGGTGTCCCCACGGATGCGCTCGTCACCCGGCCCAAACAAGTCGTATCGGCGGGTTGTTCCCCCGAGACTCGTCCTTCCATAGTCCACCCTTTGGGAAAACGGCTACACATACACACCATCTCAATCCGCCCTCTAAGGCCTGGATGTGCTCCGTAGAAGAGTCCAACATCCCCCCTCCGTTGGAAGATATAACGGCGGCTGATCCCGCTTGCGGGGGACCGTCAGCGGTACAGGTAGCCGTATCTACAAAGACAGAAACGCTGAAAAATGGCAGTGTATGATGAAGTTCATGGTGGCCAAGGCAACCCGGATATCACACGAGGGCTCATCCTGGCGGGAT
This sequence comes from Linum lewisii, assembly GCA_034768395.1. Taxonomy (NCBI): domain Eukaryota; kingdom Viridiplantae; phylum Streptophyta; class Magnoliopsida; order Malpighiales; family Linaceae; genus Linum; species Linum lewisii. The sequence continues at coordinate 13,415 of JAVBHU010000318.1, read as the reverse complement.
GGCAACCGGCATGGCGGACTGATGGACGAAAGGTACGACTGGTTCTCCCTCGCACCAGTAAGGCCCTAAGGCAAACTCGCCATGCGGCACAGACTCTGGACAAGGAGTCTCCTCAGCTTTCCTCCACAGGATTCGGCCACCAGAATCAGGCGTTACGGTCGGAACAGGGGATCCCGACCTCATCTGTTAACTTTCCACCTTTGCCATGCAGTGTTTCACGGGCCACGGAACTAAATACTGCCCGTTTCGATCCCTGGAACGTTAACTGGAGCTGCACTAAACCTGGTACGGAGGTTTGGCAGAAGGATCCATTAAAGGAATTGGAAGTTTCTGCCAACTCTTTTGCCACAAGGTTCTCAAACCAAAAGGAGGCGGGACGAACTTGTCCCCCTCTGGAACTTGAGACACTGAACCGGTCAGAGTCTCTTGGCGAGTTTTACGGAGATGTGGGCACAAGGCACGGTCGCGGCGGTGGCCCTACATCGCACTGGACACTGTGCCTAACAAAACATCCAAAACCACCACTGCTTAGCACCGAGCTGGTGAAGGATTGGTCCGGTGAAAGCCAAATAACCAATCTCCCAACAAATAACGATTGGGAGACATGTTTCTCCAGTGTGCTGATAGTGGAATAGAGAATTCGCCATTTGATTACAGGACGGGTACCCAGGCGATCAATGCGATCAGAACAGGGACAAAGGAGTACCAAGGCGGGAAAAGAGAAACGCCCCTGACGACAGAAGAGACAACGCCCTCACGGAGAGGGGAGATCTGGTAGAAGGGTACACCCCCCTGTCGAGAATCATGGCGAAGGGCTCATGTACGTCCTCCAAGAATAAAAGAAAGGAAGGTTTGCGGTGACCGAGCCCCGTTTCCCAAGGCGGCAGGGCGGGGGGCCCCCCCGGGGGGGGGGGGGACAGTAAAAGGGGGACCCAAATGGATTACTGCGAGTTTCATGGGCAGAAGGGGCACGAACACGGAGGGACTGCCGGGAGCTCCGCAGTGAGATTGGAGCGAGTCATAATAAAGAATGGTTGACCTCAAGAGGAATTCATCATAAGTAACCGATGGAGGGGAAAAGAGCCGGGAACGCTCAGAATCGCCAAGGCGAGAAGTGAAAAGGGAAAGGTTAGAGACACCCCCTCCGATAGGCGGGTAGGGACACCGCCCCACCAGATAAGGCGAGAGGGTCTTCGGAAGAATAATGGATGAGGAATGTCCGGATACAAAAGGAGGGCGAAAAAGCCCAGTTACAAGAAAATCTGCAGCATGATTTTGGAGGAGAGGAGGATACGCCCAGAAAAATAAGGGTCGTTGGTGAAGGTTCCACGGTCAGACAATCGGATAGAGAGCCGCCATTGTCGTTCACAGGCGGCAGATTTGCGCGGGGGGAAGTCCCAGCAACCAAGCGATGGTGATCCATGCATAGTTGAATGACAATATGGTAGAGCGGGTGCTTGTTGATGAGGGCAGTTCGGCGGATTACTCTCAGCGATGCTTTCAGTAGAAAGGGATTAGACCCACGCCTACTCAAGCGTTCTTAGCTCATGTGACTGGCTTCGCGTGGGAAATGACGTTAACTTGTGCTGGGACCGGGATCATCTTAATCCATCACAATTGGGAGGACGACGATCACAGGAAACAAAGAACATAAAATTTTTACGTCACCAATTGTAATTCGGCTATAAACATGATAATGAGGCGGCCCAGTTGGCCGCTTTCGAGGCAGTTCCTCACAGTCCATAATGTCATGAAGTTCCATACTGCAAGAGGGGGGGGGAATAGGGGAATAGGAGTAGCTTGGGGGAACACATCCATTGGCACGAAAATGCTACAGGGTGGATCTCAAGAAAGAAGAGGCATGTTTTTTCAGTAGATAATAGAGACGAGAGTAATGTCCACCCAGAATCTGCCAGAGGACGGATATGGAAAGTCCCACTATATACAGGACGATACCTGAGTGAGTGTTACGGATTTGTCCGCTCAGTAGGACACGGTCACCAGACAGAGATCGCCACAGTGGGATGCTGAGAAGAGTTTTTTTTTTTTTGTTTTTTTTTTTTTTTTATGGCTGATTGTTCGCGTGGAAAACCCCAGGATATGCTGGGCTGGTCCCCGCGATCATTGCAGCACACCTAGCTGTGAGAGAGCAGACGCCCGCCCCGTGTCTAACAAAAAGAAGCGGACGGTATATTGGACAAGAAAACTAGTTGTCCATGAGGAAATCACGAAACTGTTGAAGCAGGTTTCATCAGGAAAAGTCAGGTACCCGTCGTGGCTTGTCGAATGTAGTAATGGTGGGCAAGGCGGATGGAAGCATGGGGATGTGCATAGATTTTACCAACACTCAACGACGACTGTCCAAGGACATATCCGTTGACCCAATATCGACCAACTGGTGGACGCACACAGCAAACCATGAGACGTTGTCTTTCTTAGTCATGTTGCCTCAGGGGGATTTCACAGGATCCACCTGGAAAAGGCGGATCAGGACAGAAAAACGTCCTTTTCTCGAAGCCCTTCGGCAATTACTGCTTACAATGTGATGCCGTTTGGCCTAAAAAAGACGGAGCGACAAAGTAGTTTTTATTTATAAACCTCGAAGAGGATGATTGAACGAGTTTTTCAAGATAGAGCATTGGTCACCACATGGAAGCATTCGTAGATGGGACCTTCTGGGGTTAAGGACCAAGGCGGGTGATGCTTGACCACCTGGGGAGACTTCGGAAAACCTTCGACACCTGAGGCGTTCCTTCTTCGCTTAGAATCCAAAGAAAGTGCGTCTTCGGCGCGATCCTCAGGGAAAGTTTTTTGGGATTCATGATCACCAGGCGGAGGGGAATCGAGGCGAACCCCAAAAAGATAGAAGCTATCATGCAGACACCCCACCAAGACGGTCAGCGATGTCAAAACATTGACGGGGCGGGTTAGCTGGCAATGAACAGTGTCATCCCGATGTCCGCCGAGCGGCATGGCGCACATTTCTTTGCCATTCTGAAGGCGGCGGCCAAGTTCTCATGGACGGAGAGTGTTCTAAGGTTTTGACGGAAATCAAAGCCTTCATCACAAATGGCTATTCGGAAGCGCGTGCTGGTTGCTAGTTGGTCCCTCCGATATTGGTCCGGAGATGAGCTATACCTGTAGTCGCCATGCGGCTACAGCATGTCAGCTAAACGTTCTCGTGAAGCGGTTGGACAAGAAGAACGCACGGTCTTGCTACACGAGCAAATCGTTAGTAGATGACGTAACCTGGTTATTATCCATTGGAGATGTCAGCCTACGCGGCGCGGTTGATTGTCGCCTCCAGGTAGCTGGCCCGTTACGTCCATGTTCACACTTTCTCGTTGTTGACGAACGATTACCGCTCAAAGCAGCTCTCTGGTCCATGGGAGTGGAAGGGCGCAATGTCCAAATGGGCGGTCGTGCTCAGCGAATATGACGTTAACTTCCAACCACGGACAGCATCAAAAGCACAGGCTTGGTGATTTTGTTGCGTCGAAGGATGTTGTCCGTGCGGAAAGGACGTCGATGTTACTGGAGATATACGTGGATGGTGATTCGAGCAAAGAACGGAGCGGGAGCGGGTATTGTGTTATTAAAAAGACCCCAGGGGAGTCCTTCACGAAACATCCTCTGTTTCTAAATGGTCACGAACCAAACAACGCGGGACGGAGTACGGGGCGTCATTGCGGGGTCTGAATGGCCGAAAAACCATGGGTGTATCCCATCTCAAGGTTTCTTCCGACTTCCGCCATTGTGGTCAACCAGCTCAGCGGGGTGTTGGTGGGCACGTGGTCGGGAGGAAATCTGGCCCCATACAACGATCAAGCCAAGATCGCCATCTAGGGTTTTGAAACAACGGAGATCCATAGGTGGCGGAGGGAAGACAACGCCCTCGCTGACGCTCTCTCCATGTAGCTACGCTCTCAACTTCGCAAGAGGACAGGATGATCACCGTGGAGGAAAGAAGAGAAGAGGGTGAGTTATGGTCGTCGATGCCAGACAAGGCGTAACACCGCCCCCAGCGCCACTCACGGGATGGCGTACGCCAGTACGGACTTTGATTGAAACGGACGCCCTCGCCGACGGACCGAGAGCTTGGCTACATGATTCTGTAGACGAGCGGCTAGGTGTTGTTTTGAATGTGACGGCGAAATGTATAGTAACGTCCTCTGGCTGGGAAATACTTGACGATGCTTAAGTGATGAGGAGGGCTTCTTTCACTTTGAGAGAAATCACCAAGGCGTATGTGGGATGCATATAGGCGCCAAAAGCTTGGAAAAGAATATATTTTTGCGAGGGTACTTTTGGCAACTATCCACACGAGACTCGGAAGAGCTGGTATAACGTCTGCACAAGTGTCAAACTAATTGCTAACACGCACACCTGCCCTCCACCGATCTCCAAGCGATAGTTTCAACCATGGCCGTTAGCCTTGCTGGGGAATGGACTTGCTTGGACCTTTCCCAGAAAGCGGTGGGCAAGAGAATGTATATCATCGTGGCGTATTAGTAATACTTCACTAAGTGGGTTGAAGCGAAGATCTCGCTCAATCACGGCATATCATGGTGCAGAGTTCGTGCTAAAAAACATCATCACTCGCTTCAGCTTCCTCTGGATTTGTCTGCGATCACGGCACTCTTGTTTGATTGCAAGGAGTTCCTTGACTTTTGTGAAAGAAGTCATTATTCATAGTTCGATTGGCGTCCGTATTTAGCATATCCCCAGGCAAACGGGCAGGCGGAAAAGCCATCATTAAGTCATCTTGCAAGGATTGAAGTTGAGAGTGGTATGCGGCGAAGGGAAAATGGGTCGTTGAGTGGCCCAAACTTCCTATGGGCGCACAGGGACTTCGTACAATGAACAGCCACAGACAGACGGGAAACCCCTTACACCCTGGTATATGGAAACGAAGCTAGTCTACCCATTGAGGTTAATCTTTTTTTATGCCTAGCCTTTGGATTCAGCATTTCAACAACGCCAGCAATGATGCAGGACTCTGCATCATAATCTGGACATGTTAGAAGAACGAGGAGGATGCAGCTATTCCACCTGGTTAGATGAAAAGGATCAACTGGCTATGGCGATACAACGCTCATCTTCGCCGAATCACCTGGAAGAAGGCGACTGGTAGGTCGAAGGTTTTTTAGGTACGATATCCCCAACAGGCAAGCTAAACGCCAAGTTGGGAAGGGCATACAAGGTACGTTTGAATGTGATCGGCCAAGCACCTTTAAACTCGAAACACTCCTACCGGCGAACCCATACACAAGACATGGAACGCCATGCACTTGCGGAAGTACAGCTGCCAATGAAACACGAAGGGTTAGCTTTACTCCGCAATCCGTCCTTACTAAACATTTTGGGTTTGGTTTATTTTTGAGAGAAACCCTAACTAAGGCGTATATGTAGGAAAGGGAGGCGTTTTAATCTAGGATATATATATACGATATTAATGTATCAATATCAAGTAATACTAAAAGCATGGCCGGGTTCGAACTACTAGGAGGAATTAACACCCTGTGCCAAGCTCGGGTTCCCAAGGCGGCAACCAGCTTTTCCTCAAGTTCGGATTCCCCAGGGGGGTTCTAGTTCACCAGCGTTCGGGTTCCCCAAGGCGGAACCTACACTTGTTGAGTTCAATTTTCCCCAGGGCGGAATCTATTTCATCAGCTTTCGGGTTCCACAAGGCGGAACCCCAGCATCCAGCCCCAGCCAACCCCCAACGCCCCCCCCCCATTTCCTCCAAGTTGTCGGATTCCCTAGGGCGGAATCTAGTTAATCTGCCGTTCGGGTTCCCCAAGGCGGACCCAACACTTCGTTGTACAGTTTTTCCCCAAGGGGATAGTCTTACCTCAGTAAATCGTGCGAAGTTAACACAAACAAAAAGAAAAAAATATAGAAGAGAAGAAAAAGGGTGGATGTACATACTGGATAACAATGGCATTTCCTTTCTCTTCCTGACATGGAGGATTGATACGTTTTGAATACAAATGGAAGCCGTAAAGAGAGGAAGAGCAAAATTTACAAAGGACTGGAATTACTGGCGCTCCGCTGATGATCCGATTTGTACGCCCGGGACTTCCCTGCCGAGCCTTCTTCTTCAGCTCCTTAGGCCGGAGATTCACCCTAGGAGTACGCCTCGGACAACTGGCTCCTTGCGTCGGTCGAGGAGAGGGGAGAGCACTGTGAGTCAGCGGACTCTCCTTAAACTCTGCGCCATCTACACTTCGAGGACGCAGAAGCGAAACATCTGTTCCTGATTCCAGGAGTAGTCGGGTGTTCCCCGTCGGAGTTTCATGGCGGACGGCAGTAAGGGTGTTGTCTAGGAGCGCCACTGCACCGGTAGCCGAAATCTGCCTCAGTTCTTCTCGGTGAACGTCTTATCAATGTCCGCCTTCAGCGCCTGAGGGTATCCTCGGTTCTCTCAAAAATAAAGGTGCGGCTTTTCCAAGTCTGTTTGTCTTGCGCCCCCAGGTCCACTTGGCCATGACCGCCTTTGAGGTCTTCTAAAGTGGACTCACTGTGCTACCTTCAGGGCTGTCCTTATCCGCCTCCGTCCTGGGACAGGGCCGCCTCACCTTGTAGCGGTTCTGCTGCTCGCCTGTAAGTACAAACTTGTGTTCAGTGCTTGGTTTGCGTGCGCACAAGGACAAAATCCAATTCATAAGAGGTAGTTCCAGGAAAGCCGGGCGCCTCCCTCGTCCAATCCTTCTTCGATTTGGAATACTTAGCCTTCTTTGTGAGTGGCGGCCAGAGCTTCCCGCTGCTGATTCTCCAGCTTCCTAGCACATTGGGGACCTGCTCGACCCTAAGGGCCTTTTCCGCTTGGAAAGCAGCGCTGATGAGCGGTTCACAAAAGCTGTCAAACACAGGCAATCAAAGATTACTTACAAAAAAGAGTGGGGGCGGACATCAAATCTAGTGTATGACATAGAAGAGATCTTTACCTGTGCTCCAATCGCCATTTTGCTCCATCGCTTACGGCGAAACCCATCCTTGGACCGGGGTAGTTGGTCGATATACTGTCGGCTGCCAGTTGGAGGGCGGCCGCGTGTGAATCTCGTTGCCACTTTAGGGTTGACTGCATCGCCGGAAGGCGGGGGCGGTGCTGTACTCCCCAGGAAGAAAGCAGGGGTTTACGAAGAGCTTTCGACCGTTTCCTCTTCCCGGAATCTTTCCTCAGGGGAGCTTTGCGGCGCTTTGGCCTTTTCTCGTTCTGCGATGGCGGACTCCGGCGGCTCGGTTCGTTTCGGATCCAGGCGATCATCGTTCGCCTGCTCTTTTTTCGGTGGGGCTGTTAATGAGCTTTTTGTTCTCTGCTGTTGATCCGCCACCGGATTTCAGGTTGAGGATGAGTATCTGCGGACGCTCCCCGCATCTTGGCGTTCAGATACGCCGCGTAAAGATGAGCTCTTTGCACACAAGTCGATATCAAAAAGCAAACATATTAGGCCGGTTGGGAAAGAATAAGAATTGATATATACTAAGGGCGCCCAACCTCAGAGGGCCTTCGTCTCTCACAAAAAATGTGCCGTCACCACCGCCGACGAGCCAGACATCTGGTCGCCTCCGACCCCTCCTTCTTATGGTTTGTAATTCCAAGGTGTGTTCACCCAGTTCACAATGGCAACATCATTCTCCTGAAGGCGGCCGGGTTTATTGAAAACTTCGATGGACCCTATACAGACCATTGTAGGTCGAAGGACGCTCGCCCAGAAACGCATTCCTCGGCGAATCACTTTTTAATAAAGAATAAGCTGTGCAACCAACGGAGTCGCCTTGATTGGCACATTAAACTCCGCTCCCGGGAGTTCGCTATCCTCTTTGAGAAAGTAATGCCTTTTTGGTATTCTTGGCTCTTAGAGAATGGCGGAATACTGGGTGCTGGGGGTGGGGGGGGGGGGGGGGGGGGGGTGGGGTGTATGGAGCGACATGCCTCTTCACACATGACACCTGTAACGCTGTCTTATTGCCCAGGCGTTGGGGTTGGAGAAGCTTCCTCAAGGACGCTACCTATCTGATCCAGGACATCCAGCTCCCAGGGATCCAGAGGGAAACGGAGGTGACCGTAATATAAGCGCCTCCACCCAAACGCCCACCCATCGGCGGACAGTTTCCGAGGAGCAAAGTCGGGCTAGGGCAGCGTTACGAGGAGCGTTGTGGCTTGTCACTAATCGTTCATAACCTTCACAGGGCGTTCGTCTTGACATAAGGAAAAAAGTATACCAGCCCAAACACTTACCGGCAGTCTACGGGCCGCCCCTCCCACATGGCTCATAGGTTCTGATCTTGTACGCCGTATTCTCCACAGCCCGGTGTCAAGATCCAAAACCCCAAAGACTCCTTGGTGAATCGGTTTGCCACGACGCGAACCGGCGAACGAGGTTCGAATTGGAATTCTTGATCCTGGCCTTCTGCTGACGGCGGGAGCTGCTCCGCCGAAGGAGAAGGCAGCGGATCAGCATCCTCAGTGAAGGTGTACTACTTGTCAAAATCGCGTTACGGGTTGAAGGACTAAATCGGAATACTCAGGATAAGGCATCTGTCCTTTGAGTTTGGGTATGCTGCTTCCGTCCGTTCCTTCATCAAACTTTTCATTCCCTGAAGGGCTCGGGGGACAGAGGTGGACTCGATTGTCTAGACGGAGATGACGAGGACGACAGCTCAGACGACGCAATCCGCCCCCGATCGCTCCTACCTTCATCATAAACTACTTCAACAGTAAGGACAAGGGCACAAATTAGATGAGGAGGAGGAAAACGAAAACAAAAAAACAAAAAACCAGGGGCGCGTACGGATACGGAGCCGTGCTGTGTCCCGTCCTCCTTGGGACGGGCGGGCGGGCAGAGCGTCGACGTTTCCCGCATGTCTCTCAACACTCTCTTAAAAGGTCATAATCCACGGAGGATGATGACACACTATATACGACATCTCACACGCCAAAGAAATGGATATAGAAAGGGAGGGCACGCAACGCAGCTAAAATGCGAAAGAAAAAAAAAACATCTGGGCGGATAAAAATGATGCAAGAATTTTCAAAGAAACCTACTTGCTTCGGCGGAGGAAGACGACTCAGAATCAGAAGGCATCTTCGGTAAATGTTTTTGTGAAGACGGCGGACTAAGCGGCAAAGAGTAGTTGTAAGGTTAAGGCGGAAAAGGAGGACAAGGAGGACAAGCGCAAGGAAATGGTAAGGAGAAGGGCGGGAAGCTCTCAAGAATTTAGTTGACAAGCTGTGGTGCGAAAGGGAAGGGGGGAGAACTCTATTTATACTGGGGACGTGGGTGATGCGAAACGTCGTCCAATAAAATGAGGCCACGTGTCCCTAGGCTGTGGTGCGAATAGGCTAATAGCCTGCAACGGAAAGATTGCGTGCAAAAAGGGTGAGGCAGTTTGCAGGTTCACTCAAAGTAGAGTCACACCCGTTTTCGGTCACCGGTAACAGCATAGGCAATATCCCAAGTTAGAACTCGCCCCCCCCCATGGCCAGGGCGGTCTTTCTCTCCAAAGGCGTTCGAAAGCAGTTCACAATTATATCGCCCTCGAGATCTTACGGGCCTCGAAGACCATTCTGGGGGCAATTGATGGGCCATGAGTTGTTATACGCCCTCGACATGATGAGGACGGTCAATCACTCCATGGCTGTTCGAAGCAGTTCATAGTATACCCTCGAGCCTCTTACGGCCTCATGATCATACGGGGGGCAATTGTTAGGGGACACGTGTGGAATACGCCATCGAACATGGTACAGGGCGGTCGTCAATCTAGGGCGGTCTCATGTACGTCTCAGTCAAAGGACACATGTCATATCTAACAGTAGGCCACCGCCCATTACTGTTGATGGTGACTAGCTCTGCGGCCCCCACTCAGAGAAGGACACAGGGGTCCTGCCAGCCAATGGGTAGCCGTAAATAAATATCTGGGTCACCCATTCAGATGTGACAGGACAGACGTAGGGACCATTCGCCTGATACTAAATGCTTTAGCGCTGTTACGTATAAGGCTCAAGGTTCCGACCACACAAAAGGGATCTCGCCCTTGGGGTGGTACTTCTCTGTAACCCATTCTCCCTAAATTATCACACTTAATGGAACTCTTACTTCTACTAACACTTTCACGTCCGCCTTGCAATGGTACATCCGCGAGACACTCGGAGGACGGGATTCATTGCCTCTAATACCTCCAAGTGAACCACAGTTATTGATCAATAGGTCCATCTGGGCGGATCAGTTTATACCACATGTTACAAACTGGTATGATGTTTTTAAGTGTTATAATAATAAGCCGAGTGGTTGGTACGTATTATTATATATTATTATTTAGTTTATCTATTATTATTATTTTTTTGTGTCCACTTTAATTTATTTTGTATTAGTATTTGATATGATCATCATGTGTCTCAATTGGCAGAAAAACTACTTTAGCTTGTGGAGAAAGACAGGTCTATTCATGAGTAGGCGAGTGCGTCCAAACTTGTTTGTTTTTTTTAGTACTTAATGATTAACGCATTCTTAAATAAAAAAATATGATAATGATGAGTAATATTAATAATATAAAGTTGCTACAAAAAGATAAAAATTCAAAAACTCTGATTTAAATCGATGACATTCTCGCCATGAATCCGATTAAAAGATTAGTACATGGAGCTGATCTCGAGCAGAAAGCGTCCTTGCCGGAAGGTAACATATAGCAAAGGTGGCATGCCCCAAAAGCCCCATAATGAGGCGATGTTTTAAATCTTAGTGATGGGATAATTAGGGTTTGCCTTACGTTAACTATTTTTATGTTATTTGTCCTATTTTAATCATCAAGTTGGACAAAGTGCGAGTTGATTGGGGGTTTTCTTAGGATATAAATAAATTTTAAATAAATCTTTATGTATGTATATGGTATTGAGATCATAATTAATTAAGACCTTTTCGTCATCAATAAAAATCCTAAAATTATTCATAAATTATTTCATTTTAATAACTCAATTGCTGACGGTTATTTTTTTATTATTTAATTAATTAATAATTAAATAGATCAAGGATATTGAAGTTGCCATCTCAAATCCTTCTCTTGGCCATAACTTGGCTAGCTAAGTTGTTGTTTTTATCAAAATCTTTCGTTTGCGGACTAAATAATTAAAAGAGAAACACGACAACAGCTAAATATCAACTTATGATGGTGACTGGTTATGGTTCATTATACTTTTTAATTTGTCCATTTTCCGGTCTTCCCAAGATTGAGATCGTGGTATCTGATCACTCCAAACAACTCCTACGTACTCTTCTTGCCCACTGGATACTGGAGGGCCGTCTCTTTCGGTAAATTTGACCTAGGGGGGTATTTCGGTAAATTTGTTGATTTTTGTCCATAGGTAAACAAGATCGGTTTGCCGTGTGAAAACAGACTTCGTTGTTGTTGAGTGCAAATGGTCTTCTCTTCTAAAGCTAACGCATGGTGGATTTTTACTCACGCTTAGAAAGTATCAATGGCGTAACCATAATTGGTATAAGGGGGAGCCGAATTTTGTGAATTGATAAAAGGTGTTATCACAAAAAAAAATTTTCAATTCTTAAAATTTGGATAATAGTAAACCAAAATTTATTAAATCTAATACTAAGTATATATATACAAGATATATTTTTTATTATAGGTTGCTTAATTAGTAAAAATTAAGTATACGTTGTCACCGATTAATTTTTTCTTGAAATATGGATTTATTTATGATCCAAAAAAAATTTTAATATTACATACTAAAAGTTGATTTTGAAAAACCCTTTTTAAAAAAATTCAAAGCAACATTTCCCCGAAACAAGTAGTGGAGAAGCCAAATTCCCAAAACCGTGACCCCCCAAACTCCGGGGAAAAAATCAAATTTTTACATACGATTTTAGTCAATCGGTCCAAAACGTGACCCCCGCCCCCCTATCCCCTATTGTAAAGTAGTAAAATTATTTTTCCCCCCCTTCGGGGGGGGATAACCCAAAATTTTAGTGTGTTTCCCCTTTTAAAAAAAAAAAATTTCCACTAAATTTTTGGGGGGGAAAATTTCTGATACGGGGTTGAATCTTTCCTAAATACTTTGTGCGGTATTTGGACCGATTTCGGTTGAATAGAAGAAACCCTTTTTTTGGGCATTCTTAAAAGTAACTCGAAAATGATAGAGACTTTTTTTTTTTGGGAAATGGTTTGGGGTGGGGCATTGCTTCCCTCTTTCATTTGTTTGGGTTTTAAAAATTTGGGGGGTCATCATTTTGGGGCCCTGAATTTTAGGTACCCAAAATTTGTACTCTATTTTATAAAAGTATAATTTGGGGTTTTTTTGGTTTTTGGGGGATGAATTGGTCTGAGAATTGGGGTTTTTAATTTTTCCCCCTTCCTGGAAAAAATTTTTAAATGCCCAAATTTTTTGGGGCCTTTTTCCCAGTTGATCGGGAAAATTTTTGGGACCCCCAAATTCCCCCCCAAAAATTTTTTTAACCAAAAGAAAACCCCTTGTTTTGGGTTTACTATTTACTATACTTAATACTCCCGAAACTTTGGGGGAGGGTTTTTAAAAAGGTTTTTGAAGCTTCAAAAAAATTTCGGAAATTTGGGCCCCCAAAAAATTTAATGTGTTCTTCAGCCCCGCAGTCGTGGCGGGGTTCATATTTTGGCCTTTTGCCACATCATCACTGGATTCAAAAAAAATTAATAAAAAAAAAAATTTAAAAACAAAATATTATATTTTTAACATGTCGATGCCCTTTATCATGTTATCCCTAACACTGATCAAAAAAATTTTTTTGATGACTTTTTTGTGATGATGTGGCAAAATGGGCCCCGGGGTATGCACTGCCGGGGACCCCAGGACTTTAAAAAAAAAAAATAAAATTTTTAAATTTTTTTTAAAAAGTTCATAACTTTTACAGTTTTAAAGGTTTCCGGTTTTTTTAAATCGGTTTCCAAAAAATTTTGGAAAATAAGTATTTAAAAACCCCCGTTTTTTTTTTTTTGGGAATTTTCTATGGTAGTCAGACTAGGAGTCGTTAAATTTTTGGTTTAAAAAAATTTTTTTAAGAGCCTTTTTTTTTGCATGTATAATTTTTCAAAAACCCTTTTCCCCTTTAATATACACATCATTTTCTTCGTCACAAATTAAAATACCCGTTTATGTACCCAAATTGGGACTTTAAAACTTTTTGGGTTTTTTAGGGACCCCCCCCCCCACCCCCCCTGAAAATATTACCACCACTTTTTATAATAAAAGAGGAAATTTTTTATAAAGGGCATCCTTTTTTTTTTTCTGTTTAAACATTGAGGGCATTAGGGGCAAAGTTTGTTGAATTCTGCTGAAAAAAATTTTAAAAAAATTTTCAATACAAAAAAAAATTTAAAATTTTAAATGGAAAATGTCTGAAAAGTTAGGGATTTTAAAATCAAGT
>JAVBHU010000317.1:0-25575 GCA_034768395.1 Linum lewisii | reverse complement strand
AAATATTATTGATTACGTGACACCTTTGAGTGTCCCTTTGGGGAATCCCTTTTATCAGGGGGTGGCTATTTTTTATTGAACGGGTATGATTTTGCTTTGTATATTGGGCGCCTTTAGTTTGTTTATGAATTTGCGCTCTCTCTATCTTACATCTTTTTGGGCTCTAATCTCGTTTTTTTGGGGTTTTCCCGCCGATTGTCTCTTTTCCTTTTGGAATTGAGGTTTCCAACTAAGTGTGGGGTGATGCCCTTTTTTCTATCGGTTTTTTGAGTTTCCCCTTTAAAAACCCGGGGAATTTTTTAAGATATAGGTTGACAAGGCGCGAACAACCCCAGGAAAAGCCCAATCCCCCCTCCCCCCCAAAACCCCGTGTTTGGGGGTCTTCCACTGACCCCAGCCCCATTCCCTCCAAGGGCCCTATCTATCCTTTTGCCCTTTTTAAAACCCACCGGGTGACCAGAAATCAGGGAATTCCTCCTCCAAAAGGGGGGCAATCCCTCTTTGGATGCTCAAGAGTCTTTTTTGGGGTGGTCCCCCAGCACCCCCCTTCCCCTCGGCTCACCGGTTAAGCTTTTGACCACACCAGCTCCCCTCCCCTCTGGTCCCCCGGAAAATTTGGAGCTTTTTGAGAGCCCCCCCAAAACCCTCATGGCTCCAAAGTGCACCCCTTCCGTTGGTGGTGTCTAGTCGAAGAGACCCTCGATGAGTTCGCCTCCTTTTTTTGACCCCAATGCCACATGCATATGCTTCCCTGTTTTTTGAGGGGATGACTCGGTGACACCCACCCCTCCCCGGAGTGGGGCGATTCATCCCGGGGTGAGACGACCCGCCCCAGCCGCGCCACAGTAGTTACCACGCTCCCCCCATCTTCAAATTCCTTTTTTAGTTTGGACTTGTTCCCTGTGTTATGCAAAAAGGAAAAGTCGCCCCCAAACCCCCTTCTAGGGATTTTCCTCCCCTGCCTCAAAAGGCTCGCCGCCTTCCCCCTATGGGGGGCCCCCCGTTCTTTTAAGCGCCCCCTACAAAAAGCTGCCCAATGCTTTCCTGGCTGTCCTTTCTTCTTGTTGATTGCCAACTAAAGATCCGTGACAAGTGGGCCCCCAACCTTCCCACCCCAAGGGTCCATTACTCGGGGCAGAGCCCACCCCCGGTGGCCTGACCTCCCCGGGCCCCACCCTCGACGTTCCCAAACAATTCTGGGCCTAAAATTTTTCCCACACCAGTGCCTGTCCCCAGCCATGGGGGGCCCAAAACGGGAGGATTGGCTCGATAGACAATGGCAACGGGATACTCCCCGGTCCTTTAATGGCAGAAGGACATGAAAAAGACGAAAAGAACGGGATGCTAGGGGGTACCCCTTCATATTAGACCGAGCAGAACACCGCCCCCGAAGCGGAGCTGGCCTGGTGGAACAATAATCAGCAACTCGGCTTTACCCCACCACCACTCCACCCCACCTGAGGGACAGTGATCAGGTCATATTTTTTCCCTTTTCAATTTTTTTTTTTCTTCTTTTCGGACAGTAGAAACTTGGTAGCTACTCTCTTCTTGGCCCCCCTCCGTGTTTCCTCCCACATCGACATTTTTTCCCCATGTTTTCGTATTCTTACCCAGATTTAGCCCTGTGAGGACAAGTAACATAAAGTGTGGGGTGGGATGTAGGATTATGCATGATCTTGCTTTGTTTCCCTGTATTCTCGGCTTATTGATTCCTCTATTAGAATTACTCGTTTCTTGACTTGTGATGGTTTAAGTTAGTTTTAATTTTTCATAATGAGCTTAGATGAAACCTAAACCTATAACCAACCTCTTGCATCGTGCAAAATTTTCCCCGGTTAGAAAAAAATTTTTTATAACTCTTGTGTCTCTCACTCTGATTGCATGATCTAGAAACAAACGTGAGATTTTGATCCATTGACATAACTTTCAATTTAATTTTTTTTGATGGTTTTCTGTTTTCTTGAATGGTTAGAATTTGAGAGACCAAAATTGAGACCACACGATGACACGAGTTTAGGAGGGTAGGGCACCTTTTAATAAAGCTACTAATCCAGATACCTACCCAACGTTAAAACCTTAGGTGTAAACCCCTTGAGTTTTGGTTTTTTTGGTTTTGTTATAATTTCAGCTAACCCTATTTTTCTCCCCCTTTTTCCCCTTTGGGTTGTGTTCTAATTAGCCTACCAAAAACGGCATGTGGTACCTTGCCTATACCTTTAAACTGGGGTCTTAGTTTATGTCCGAGTGAAAAACCCCCCCTAGAAAAATAAAAGAAATTGGGGACAAAGAAAAAAATAGAAAAAAGAAAAAGAAAATTTAAAAATTTGGAAATTTTTAAAATTTTTTATATTTTATATCCAAAACGTTTTTTCCCCCACTAGGAAAAAACGAAGTCAAAAAAAAAATTAAAAAAATATATTTTTGAAAAACAAAGGCTAGGTTTCTTGAGGGTATCATGGACAAGAAAAAACACGCCCCCAAACAAAAATGGTGAGATTCCCTTGCCCCAAATTTTACACTACAAAAAAAAAAACTTTGGGGGTCGGTTAGCCGGGGTTTTTGCTTGGGGCATACCGACGCCAATGCCCTTGTGTCGGTGGCCAACCGCGTGAAACCGCGGTAAAAAAAAGGGGGGGTGGTCGAAACTACAACCGACCCCAAATAAAGCCACCGACGCAGTACGGTCCGCAACCCCCGGATGGTTATAGGGGTTTTTTTTTGGGGTTTTTTTTTGGGCGGTCGAAACGGCCAAATACTACTGACCGACCCCAATTTTTGGTTCCTTTTTGCGTCGGTTATGACCGACGCGTCCCCCCGAAAAAAATTTTTGGGGCCTTTAGGTTGGCCAGGGGCCCCCTTTAAATTTTCATTATCTAAAACCTCCTTGCTTTCAGGGGATCCTTACTGATTTTCTTTTTTAAAAATTTAAAATTTATCGCCCATTCTTCTCTATGTGCATAAAACAAGATTCTGTCGCAACTTTTTGAACTCCCAAAAAGGTAACTGAAGAAAAACTCTTCTTTTTCCATTTTTTCCCCCTTCTTTTTTTTTTCCCCATCATTTTTTACTTCTTTTAGCTTCCCCTTTGTTTCATTCGTTTTTCCCAAAAGTGACATTATGTTTCAATTGGATCAAAATTTCAGTGCCAAAAATAGTTTGGGCGGCCCCTTAAATCAAGGTCATTTTTAATTTGGTTTTTTTTTTCCCCAAAAAAGGGGGTTCTAAGGTAAGAAACGCGACTTCATAAAAACAATTTTCCCCCCCCCAAAAGTAAGGGGTTTTTTGGTCGAAATTACAAGTGGGAAAACCCCCCGTATAATGTTCCAAGATAAAAAAATAAGCCCGGGGGAAACCCTTATTGTCCCTTAAAGTTCCAAAAAAAGGTTCTTTCTTATCATATATGCTTTACGCCTTCCCCCAACATTTTTAGTATCAATTAAAAGGGGTTGGGGTAAAGATACTTTTCCCCGAGGTTTCTTTCCGGAATATATAGAAACATATACCATTGATTTCAACATTCCAAGGAGGGGGTTGTAGCATAAGTAAAATTTGGAAGTGTGTGATAAGGCTATATTAAAAAAAATTTTAACCCCTGTCCCCCGACCAAATTAATATTTCTAGGATTGAGCGAATGGATCCCCGTGCAATCAATCCACGCTTGACCGTCTCGGGATGTCTGACTTTCCCCTCAGTATTTTTTCTGTAGAATGCACACCATGCTCTGTATTGTAGGGACATGAAAATTTTTTAGTTTGGGGAAAATTAGGAAATAGTGATATTTTTCATCCCTTTGTGTCCTTTTATTTTCCCAACTCCCCATCACCCCCATCACCACCTCCCCTTTATCTAGACTTTTTTAAAAATTTCTGAAAAAAGTCTCTTTCAAAAATTTCCCCCCAAAATACATCATTGTACGGGGAAATCTTATGTACCCCGCCCCAAATTTTTTTTCTTTTTTTTCACACGTATCTGTTGGTGGTATGTTGGAAACCCCAAAGCTTCGGAACAACTCAATAATCTCCACATTGCTTTGTCATGATGTTATGCACCCTTGATATGAAAAGCCTTAAAATAAGGATATTTTGAGAACTTTGTACATCCTTCGTATAATGTTGTTTGATGCACTCTTTTTGACTGTTCCCCTCATTTAGCGACATTTCCTGTTAAGACAGGGTTTTTAGGGAAAATAACAATTTTAAAATGATTCCCTATCTCGCCCATTTGTGTTACCGGGCCCCCGTTTGGGTTTTTGATGGTTTTCTATTTTTTTTAATGTTACACAGGTTTTTGCCGTAAATAAAGTAGCCAAGGATGTCAAGGGGGTTTGGAACCTTGGGGGATGCCCGGAACATAAAGGGGAGAAACCAGGCAAAAAAATTCCCCCCGGTTTACAAAGGGGAATTTTCCCCGAAAATCCCCTATATTTTCGGCGAAAATACAAGCACAAAACCTGACCCCGATGAAAAAATTTTTTTTGGGGAAAAATTTTTAAAAGTTTTCGACCGAAAATATGGGACCGAATTTAAGGTAAATCCCCCGGCGGACCACCAATTAAAAGGAATTTTCCCCAAAAAATTCCTCAATAATTTCGGCGAAAATTCAAAGAAATGGCTATAAATACTTAACCGGCCCCCCAAAACAAAAAAATTTTCAAAACATATTTTATAACAAAATTTAAATTCCTTTAAGTTTGGGGAAGAGGGTTTGAAGAGCCGGGGAAAAAGATTGGACCCCACCCCCCCATCCAAAAACTGGGGGCTGGGGTTGCGGTTTTTCCGAATTTTAAGTCTGTCGAGTCGTTTAAATTTTTTTTTTCAATTCTTTTTTGTTCTTCCCCGGGGTTTATGAATTTTTTTTGTTTTGATTTTTTTGTTAAACATGAAGCAAAACTTTAACTTAGATAATAACCCTAAGGCCCGGGTTTTTTAAAACGGCCCGGGGTGGCGGTGATTGATTCGAAGTTAATTTTTCTCTTTATTTTGATTTGTTTTTTATTGTTCAGTTTTCGTTGGATTGTCACCCAGATTGTTTTGTTAAGCGGTAAAAAGAACGCCGTTATTTTTAAAAAATCGAATTAAAATTTTTAACCTTTTAAAATTTGGGGGGCCTTTGTAGGAACCCCTTTGGGTTAATCCCGCAAGAAACTCTAAATCGTTATAACTCCCAATTAAGTTAAGAGTTGGAGGTGACCACCCCCGGGGGACTAATTAAAATTTTGGGAGTAAAGGAAAAGCGAAAATTCGGGTCTTTTAAACCCCAAAGGGGAAGGGTTTTTTGGTGTTAGTAATTGGTTTTAAGGAATCAAAATCCGGGTGATTGTTATTGCAATGCTTGGGGAAAAGGGGTTCAAAATCTAAGTTCGTCTGTTCCTTTTTTTTAACCCAAATTTTTTCCCAAGCTTTGTTTTTAATTTTTAAAAATTTTGCATTTTTGAAAATTAAAGGTGGAACTCACCCCACGCAAATTGTTTACAACGATATTTTGCCCCTTTTGGGGGAGAATTTTAAAACCCCCCGGGAAACGATCATGCTTTTTTAGTTTTTATTTTTTTTGTTTGAACGCATCACAACAAGTTGACAAATTGGGGCGTTGGGGGAATTTTTTTATTGTTTAAAAAGAAGAACTGCAATTTATTTTTATTTTCCCCTTTTCCTTTCTCAACGTTTTACACTGTTTTTTTATTTGTGGGTTTTTTCAGGGGTATGCATCACCCCCTCTACGCGTTTTCCAAAGCGCAAAAAACGAAAGGGGAGGTATAGAGAGAAGGCATTTTGTCCCCCTAACCCCAATTCCAAGGGAGGCGAACCAATCCCCCCCCATCCATCACCCCCATAAAATCGAGGAACTGAAGGGAGTTCCCATTCCATCTTCACCTGTACCGATTTTTCCCCTTTCATAACAACATTTTACCTCCCTTCCCCCATGATGATAATTTCCCCCCACATCCAAAAAAGAAATCCCCCGGGCCCCCCTAAAAAAAAAAGTCTAGCGGGGTACAAAAGGAGCGGATGGGGTTCGATCTCCCTTCCCGTAGGATTGAAAGATCCTGATATGAACAAGTTCCCCTTCTTGATATGTTTGGGGGGTCTCTTTTAAGGGGGCCCCTAAAATTCACTATTTTTCAGATTTTGACCCCTCGCACTTAAAAAGGGAAAAATCGACAAAAAAATTTTTTTAAGAGTTTCCCCTTTTTAAAAGGGTGTAAAGGTGGTTTGGAAACCCCGGTATTACATGTTTGGGGGTATTAGTAAACTTGTTGAAAAATACTTTCCTCCCCCAAAAAACCCCCCTAAGGGAAAAATTTTAATTCCCCCGAAAGAAGGAAATTAAGTACTTGGAATCTTTTAAATTTTTTAATTCCCCTTTAGGGTTCGGAGAGGCGTTGTGAAATTTTGTGGGATTGAGAAGAATTCCCAAGGGGAAAATTCTTAGTAAGGATTGATAATTAAAAAAGGGCCCCTTTTTCATTCGCAAATTTTTTAGTCAAGGAAGGGGCGAAATTAAAGGGGAAAAGGGCAAAAGATTCGAAAAAATATTAAGGCAGAAAAGAGAAGATTTGAAGAAGTCTAAAGTAAGGAGCAGTCTGTTAGTTGTGATTCCGAATGGTGTGGACTTGGCACAAGGGGGCCTTTCCCCAAATTTTTGGGGGAAGTGAAAAAGTTTTTTAAAGGTCTTTCCCAGGGGCCCCTCATAGCCCAATACTCCATTTTCATAGGGGGTTAAAATTTAAATTGGATTGGTTTAAAGAAAATTCAAAAAAAAAGGGAAAAAATAAATACTAACAAAGACAAAAAAGTAGAAAGGTGTTAATAAGAAAAGGGGCTCTTTGGGGGGGTGTTTATTTTAAATGATTTTGAAAAACAAGAATTTAAAGATGAGTTTGCATTTTTCCCCATGATTTACTTTTTAGACCGATGCACTTCGTGATAACCCATTAATCCCCCAATTGGGGCTCTCGTCTAAGCAAGGAAAAAGGGCATTCAAGGTTTGTGAAATGAAGAACAAACCCTCTTAAAATTTATCCACAATCCCCAAACCCCCCCATTAAAGCCCTAACACTAAAGTTCCCCCAAAAACCTTTAAACCAATTGAATGAAAATACATGAACCAGTGTTCATAAAATCCCAAAGAGAAATAAGTGAAAATGGTTGAAATAAGATGACTAATCTTTAAACAATCATTCAATCCTAGCCCCCAATTATGAAAACCAAGCATTATGCATAAATCCAATAAAGGGGAAAAAAAGCAAACAGGAAAAATGGTTAAAAAAAAGTTAGGAATCATCTCAAAACCCAAATAATTTGAATTTTTATACAATATTTTATAAGCCAAAAATTACCCCCAAGTGAACCCCAAAATCAGCCAACAGGGGGAAAGGGGAAAAAAAGGGGAGGAAAAAAAGGGGAAAAAGGGCCAAAAAATGGATGAATTTAATGATTTACTTTCATTGTAAGCATTCCCCAAAGGTTTTTTGGCCAATTGCTAAGGGGTTAAAAATTTTCCCCCAAATTTTAGGTTTTAGGGTTGGGGTAGTTTTGGGGGGTTAAGGGGAAGGGGTAATTAAAAGGCCCCAAAAAAAGGTATTTATAGTAGGGGAAGTCCCGGGGGCACCTATGCCCGGGGGGGGGTGCAGGGTGCAAGCTGCGGGGGTGCCCTGGAGTGAATTTTTGGGCCCCCGGACACCCCCCCAAACCCCGGGGGGTGACGGGTGTACCCGGGTAATTGAGGGTGCCCCCCGACTCTGCGAAAGCCGATCTTAATGCTATATTCCTGCAAACTCCCAAAGACCCCCCTTTGTTTGGCCCCTTTCATCCCTATTTATCCCCTAATGAAAATGAAAGGCAACCCCAAAAAGCCCCCAATTTTGGCCCCAAAGTGCAACCGGACAAAAAATGACCTTTGCAAAATTTCAAAAAAAGAATAAGTTTTATTTAGAAAAAAACGGGGTTTTTATGGGGCTTTTAAAGTTTTAAAAAAGCCCAATCAAAGTCACATAAATTCCCCCACACTAAGCTTTGCTTGTCTAAGCAAAGAATTAGAAAAAACCCCAAATAAAATGAAAGTTGGTCCTTGAGATTCAACAATCACAATTTAGTTAAAAATTTTTACGAACAATAAATAACATGCAAAAAAATAACCAAACAATCTAAACCTCACAATTTTGACCAAGTGTGGTTGATTGGGGGAAAGCAAAACCGACCCCACAACACCCTCAATCAAAGGACTTAATCGGGAAAAAGGGGAAAAATGGGGCGGGAAAATTTTTAAAAGGGTGAGTGATTAATTGGGTATGACTCGACTTATCCCTTTAGATCCCCCTTTTTAAATGGGCAAAGGACAGGGTCCCGGAAAAATTTTTCTTTTTTTTTTTTTTTTTTTCTTATAATTTTTTTTTATGATACTGTGCCATTCAACATTCGTTTTGGGGTTAACCCCTAGCTCACAGCCTTGCCCCTTTTGTGTAACCGACATTCACTTTGGTGCCCCGCGCCCCGTTTTTTTTTTTTTTTTTTTACAATTTTTCCACTTGTCCTTACCCCCACAACTTAAAAAAAAGATTTCGGGGAAATTTGGGTTTCCCTCAATCTCAAGCCACAATCCCCAAAGGTCAAAAAGAGAATGAAAAAAAAGGAAAGGGGAAGAAATTCTATTGCCTTTTTATCCTAGACCGGTTTATCGAGTGGTAAAAAACACGTATCAACCATCAATCAACATACAAGATGATAAAAATCTCTGTTTGGCTAGATCATTTGATATTAGGCTAGACTGCCGGTTAAAGTCTAAGTGGAACAATTAAACGTCATTATGAAAGCTTGAAGTCAATTTAACACCAAAAGTCAAGAACCGAACGATTTCAATAGAGGAATTCGACATTCAATTTAAGAAATGCAACGTCAAACAAGCTTTGATTTCACCACAAATAATCACACCAAACCAAAATTCCCCTCGACTAAATGAGCATTGTCCTCAATGATAAAAAGGGAGAGAAGATAAGGTGGAAGAATTTTCCCGCGGTGAAGAAAGAAGGGAGATGGAACCCGGTCAAGAAAACCTGTTCAGGACGGGACCGAATCAGGGGTACCTGTAGAAAACAAGGGAGGGCACACCCACTCAAACACAACCCTAGTCGACAAGATGAGAGTAGGATGAGATGTGTGATCCAACAATTGAAAGTTAAAAGCCAGAAAAGAAAAGGGAAATAAAGTCAAACACAACAAAACATGAGTCATAAAAGAAAAAAAAAAAGGGAAAAAAAATCCAAAAAAGTCCTAAAGTGGGAGTGATTGTCTCCATGGGGGGTGGTTTTGGGGTCCCAGGCCATGTGAATGGTGGGCCGTCAAATGGGGGAGGGGTGGAAAGTGCCAAGTGCTGGAGGGGGATCGCGTGGGTTTCCCCTGGAGTAGTAGGATGAGGTGCCATATGAGAATTTAATCTGAGAAGTGGTACCCTGAAACTCTGAACCTCATGCCCCTGACAAGTTGCTGTCCATAGTTGGTTCAAAGTCCCTAGCGTTGTACCCCTTAGGTTCTGAACTTTTTTAAGACCCTGGATCGCCGCACTGCTTCCTTGTCACGCATATCCCCCCTTTTGGGTCGTGAGGCGAACCCCCGGGGAAAGTCATGAATTTTGTGGGTGGGGGGTCATCTCTCACCCTTATCACTGTCATCATCGAGATGAAAAGGGTCGGAACCGGGAAGGTCGGTGATCTGAGTTGTAGGTAGGACAACCCGCAAGAGAATTGGTGAGTCGAAAAAATGCTGGGCAGGACCAAAAGCATCAAGGCATCATCCCCACGCACCAACCGGGTCACAAACCCTCCCCCCAGCAGAACAAGTAGTGTATAGTTGTATTGAAGGGAGGGCTTAGAAAAAACCCCTAGATGGCTTACCCCCTTTTCCAAGAAAAAAAGAGAAAAATCTTGACTGAGAAAACCCCTGGAAAGAGGTGGAGATTCCCTGTGGGTGATGGATCCCGGAAGAAGTGGTGAAGGAGTTCAGCATGGGGTTGATTACTTTGTGCCCTTGGATGAGCGAGTTAATAAACCCCTTTGCCTCGGTGCAATTTCCTTGAAGAAAGCATTGGGTCCCCCCAAAAGAAGATTGAGGGGCCAACCCGAGAGTCCCCCTTTGAATCCACCCATCATAGAACCCCGACGGTATCCAAATGTCAATGGAGCAAAAAGCGCCATTCCGCCCAATTTAAAACGACACAAACTATAGTGGTCTCGTGACATCCCGTTTAGAGAGCTCAAGAATCCTTGTAGGCCACTCATGCCCCTTGTCAACCCCCAAGAGCGGCCAAATAGGTCCATAGAAAGTTTCAAAACATACCCAACCTACGATTGAAACCCCCAAAATCAAAATTTCCCCCCCTCGCCAGGGGATTGCCCTATGATAAACGATTAAGCCGAAATTTGGGGTCGAAGTCGAAAAACTTTGAAACTGAATTAGGAGGTGGCCCCGGGAAACGGAGGGGGAAGGCGACCGTGGTGGGGAGAAGACTCCCCGTCTTTTCCCCTTCGTTTTGGAAGTGGTGTTGGTTCGCTTGGGGGGGAGGAGAAGAAGTGCTTTACCCCTTTGGAGGATTGGGAAAAGAATGCAAACAAAGAATCAAAAAAGAAGGGCACATCCCACACAAACCCCATCAAGGCGTAGTATAACACATGATAAAACATTTGCAAAATTGAGCACATTCAAAATTTATAAGTTAAGGGGAAAAACCTATGCTGAAAATTCAAATCAAGGATAAGTAAGCAAAAGGCAGATTAATGAATCAAAAAACCCAATAAGAACATATAAACCCAAGTCCCCCAATGCAAAGGGGGAATGAAAAAAATTAAACCCAAAGAGTGGGATAAACCCACCCCTTTAACAAAAAAAAGGAATTAGCCCCCGAATTCAGATGTTTGAAAAAAAAGAAATCAAAAGATAGGAGGAGTTTGGATCACAAGTCAAAAAACAAACCCCAAATTATCCACCCTCAAATAAATAGAAAAACCAAAATTTGCCCCATCAAGAAATAAACCTGTGAAACTTACATCAAGAAAAATAAATAGAGAATCAAGAAAATCAAATCGGTCACAAAGCCAAAATGGGCTCAACAAGGACGCAATCAACCCCATAACCCCAAACCTGCTCACATGAAAAAGAAATCCACCCCCTAAACAAGAACCAAATCCCCCCACATCAAAATTAAAAAATTTCAAAATCAATCCCAATACAATTCAAAGAAAGCCAACAAAAAAAAAAAATTTTTCAAAAAAACAACACTACCCAAAAACTCCAATAAAATAATAGAAACAAATCAGAAAAACCCAACCCAAATTTAAAACCGGGGAAATTGGCGATGGTGATGGGATTGACAGAGATGGCGGCGGGCGGCTGGGTACTATGGCGGGGGGCGGTGGTGGGAGAAGGGAGTGGCGGGCGGCTGGGATTAGGGGGATGGGGGGGGGGTGGGGGGGGTTAGAGGGTGCAAGGGTCGGGGAAAAGAGGGGCGGGTCGCGAATGGGAGTGTGCGGCGTCGGTGGTTGAGGAAAGAAGATGGCGGCGGGCGGCTGGTAGACGGCGTGCAAGGGTCGGGGAAAGAGGGGCGGGTCGACGAATGGGAGGAGTGCGGTCGGGCGTTGAGGAAAAGAAGATGGCGGCGGGCGCTGGTGGGCAGGGCTGGCGGCGGGCTTGGCTGGGGTCGGTGTGGGTTGGTTGGTGCGGCGGCAGAGAGAGTGAGAGAGGTTTGGGTCGGGGGTGAGGAGGGAGGGAAAAAGGGGGGGTTGGGTTTAGCTGGGCGGGTCAGCCGGGCCCGGGTGGAACCAAAACCAAGCAAACGAACAAGGAAAAACAAAGACCAACCCACGAGGTGCACGGCGTGCAAGGTGCACGGCGTGCAGGGTGCACCAGGCGTGCACCTTGGAGCCGAAAATTTTTTCGGTGTCTCCTGGACAGCCGTGCACCAAACCGTGCACGTGCACGGCGTGATTCATGCACGGCGTCAGTGGTGCACGGCGTGCACCTCCTAGCATTAAAAACAAATTTTACACCTTGAGAAAAACGCCAACAACCACCGTCAATACCCAAAACGGACCCCGAACTTCAGAATTTCAACAGCTACGAGACACAAAGGACATCACAACAACTCAAGGACTTGAACACCACAAAAACACACAATCACGCAATCAAATCAGAAGAAAAGAAATGAAAAACACTCGGGTTGCCTCCCGAAGAAGCGCTGTTTAACGTCGTAAGCTCGACGAAGCAAGGAACATCACGGCACGACCAAAGACAAGACCTCAACAGCACCTATAGTATCACTAACAACATAATGCTTAAGTCTATGGCCATTCACTTAAAAGGTTCGGTTGGGATGGAGAGATTACCTCGACGGTGCCATAAGGAAAAACATGAGTTACCGTAAAGGGGCCGGACCAACGAGACCTCAATTTCCCGGGAAAAAGCTTGAGCCGAGTTGTATAGGAGAAACTTGATCACCAACTTTGAAATCCTTGCCCGGCTTCAAACGAGAATCATGAATGAGCTCGTCCTCTCCTTGTAAAGCTTTGCATTCTCATATGCATGATGGCGATACTCCTCGAGCTCATGTACCTGAAACTTACGCTCTTCTCCTGCGAGACTCATATCAAGGTTTAGAAATTTCAATGCCCAATAAGCTCGGTGCTCGAGCTCTACCGGCAAATGGCATGCTTTGCCATAGACCATCCTATAGGGAGTAGTGCCTATAGGGGTCTTGTAGGCCGTGTGGTAGGCCCATAGAGCGTCATCAAGCTTCTTCGACAATCTTCCGTGATTGGTCGACCGTCTTCTCTAAGATTCTCTTAAGTTCCCTATTGGTCACCTCGGCTTGCCACTAGTTTGAGGGTGATACGAGGTGGACATCCGATTTAGTGACGCCGAACCGGTGGCATACTCTATCGAATTGCCTTGAAAATGAGTACCTCGATCACTAATGATAGCACGAGGGGTACCAAAACGGGTGAACAACTTAACAAGAACTTCCTACGACTCGGGCATCATGGTAGCAAGGCTTGTGCCTCCGCCCATTTAGACACGTAATCTACCGCAACTAATATGTACTTGTTACCATGTGAAGTAGGAAACGGGCCATGAAATCAATACCCATATATCAAATATTTCTACCACTAACGAGACATTTTGAGGCATTTCATTACGGGAAGAGATGTTACCTGAACGTGACACGCATCGCAAGACTTGACAAAGTCTTGACAATTCGGAAGATCGAGGGCCAAAAGAATCCGACTCAAGTACTTCGAGCCGTGCGATTTGCTCCATGATGTCCACCCGTAGGACCGAGTGGGCAATGTCGCATGATGTCCTTAGACTCTCCATAAGTGACACATCTTCTATATCAACCATCCGAGCCAACTCGAAATACAAAAGGATCGTCCAATAGTAATGCTTCAAATCCGCAAAGAACTTCCTATTGTCTTGAGTGGAGAGGCCCTCCTTCAAGTCTCCACTAGCAAGATAGTTAGCCAAATCCGCGAACCAAGGTTCCTTGAACTCTAAAGTTGCTATAGCGAATAAGTAGCTCATGGGGAAGTTGTCATTGATCTCTTCATTACCATTGTGTACCATTTCCGCCTCTTCCAAGCGAGACAAGTGGTCGGCGGCTACATTCTCGGACCCCTTCTTATACTCAAATCTCAATATCAAACTCTTGCAATAGAAGGACCCGTCGGATCAACCTTGGTTTAGCATCGGTCTTAGATAGAAGGTACCTCAAAGCTTGGTGGTCCGTGAAGACAATAGTGTGAGAAAGTACAAGTAGGACCTAAACTTATCAAAAGCAAACACTATGGCCAAGAGCTCCTTCCGTAGTTGTGTAGTTCCTTGAGCATCATTGAGAGTCTTACTTGCATAGTATATTGGATGGAATCTCTTGTCGATTCGTTGGCCTAGAACCGCTCCAAGGCGTAATCGCTACCCATCACACATCAACTCAAATGACTTTGACCAACCCGGAGCAATGAGTATAGGGGCATTCGTGAGCTTACCTTGAGGAGTTCAAAGCTTGCAAGCACTCTTCATCAAAACGAAATTCCACATCCTTCTCAAGAAGCCAGTCATAGGAATAGTTATTTTCGAGAAGTCTTTGATGAAGCGCCTATAGAAACCGGCATGCCCCAAGTAGCTTCTCACGGCTTTCACGGATGAGGTGGAGGAAGTTGAGAGATGGTCTCCAACTTTGCCTTGTCAACCTAAATTTGCCTTTTTTAGAGATTTTGTGACCAAGAACAATCCCCTCATTGACCATGAAATGAACTTCCCCCAACTTAATGCAAGATTGGTCTCTTCACACCGACGCAAGACCTTCTCAAGGTTCCTCAAGCATAGGTCGAATGAATCCCAAAAACCGAAAGTCGTCCATGAACACTGCCATAATATCTTCCACGAAATCATCGAAAATGGCAAGCATTACACCGTTGGAAGGTGGCGGGAGCATTGCAAAACCCCAAAGGGGATCCGTCGATAAGCAAAAGTACCGAAGGGGCATGTGAATGTGGTCTTCTCGAGTCCTCCAGAGGCGATCGGGATTTTGGAAGTACCCGGACATACCATCCAAGAAACAATAGTACTCGTGACCGAGAGAGCGCTCGAGCATTTGATCCATGAAAGGTAGAGGAAAGTGATCCTTCCTAGTGGCATCATTGAGTCGACGATAATCTATGCAAACACGCCACCCGGTGATCGTCCTTGTCGGGATAAGCTCACCCTTGTCATTAGCTACCACCGTGATCCCTCCTTTCTTGGGAACAACTTGCACGGGGCTAACCCAAGGGCTGTCCGGATAGGAAAGATAATCCCCGCATCCATAAGCTTAATAACCTCTTTTTCACAACCTCCTTCTGTTAGGATTTAGCCTTCTTTGTGGTTTGCACAACCGGCTTGAAATTTTCCCTCCATAAGGATCCGATGTGAGCAAAATGTGGGACTTATACCTCGAATATCCGAGATGCTCCACGCAATAGCTCTCATGTACTTCTTGAGGAGCTCCATAGACGGTCCTTTTGCTCGGGTAGAAGCTCAGAATTGATGATGACCGGTAGCTTAGAATCTGGCATGAGAAAAGCATACTCCAAATGTGCGGGAAGAGGCTTGAGCTCAAGATTAGGTGGTTCTTCATAGGAGGTCTTTACCCTTTCCACCTTCGGGAGAGCAACAAAAACCGTTTCACCCTCTAACTTGTCTCTCCCTTCATCAAGGTAAGCCACTTGAGCTTTTAACTCCGGGGTGCCTAAATGTTCCTGCACATCCGTTCTAAGGCAAAATCCAAAGAATCTCGACACACCGAAGTTAGAAATACTACACACACTAGCCGAAGCAATAGTATCACAAGAGTACTCTAAATCATCTTGTGCGTGAGCGAACTTCATGCCATCGGCTATGCAAAATGTTGACACTCTCTTGTCCTACTCTCAATGTCAATTTTCCGTCATGCACATCAATCAAAGCACGGGAAGTAGCTAGGAATGGTCTACCAAATATCAATGAGACATCCACATCATCGGTATCTATGACCGCAAAGTCAACTAGGAAGACAAAAGAGCCTACTTTAACTAGCACATCATCAACAATCCCCCTAGGCCTCTTGGTCGACTTGTCCGCAAGTTGAATGTACATACGAGTAGGACGAAGATTAGACAACCCTAGCTTCTCAAATATGCAATAAGGCATGACATTGATACTAGCACCTAGATCCGCAAGACCATTAGCAAGAGAAATATTACCAATAGCACAAGGATAGTAAAGGTACCCGGATCCTTGAGCTTTTTGGGTGGACTTTTGAAGAGAACGCGCGAGCATTCCTCATTAAGGTGGACTAGAGATGTCTCCGGTAGCTTTCTTTTGTTGGTGTAGAGTTCCTTCATGAACTTAGCATATTGGGGCATCATAGTCATTGCTTCGGGAAACGGAAGAGAGAATTGCATTTGACTAATCCGCTCCACAAACTTCTTGAAAACCTTCTCAAGGCCATCCTTCTTCAATCGAGATGGGTATGGAGGCTTAGGCTTGTATGGAGATACAACGGTGCGGGAGGAGAGACAGGTGGTGTACTCGATGTAGCCTTACTAGGTTCCTTTGCAACCTTAGTGTTCACATTACCCGTAGGAGGTTCGACTTCAACCTCAACTTCATCCGAAGGAGGATCATTAATATCATCATCATCAACCATTAGATTAGGATCTTGTACCTTTTTAGAGTCAATTGGGGTAGAGGTTGTATCTTGCAAGGGTCTTCCACTTCTCAAGGTCACTACCTTGCAATGCTCCGGACCTTTGGGGCTGATCTCGGTATTGGAAGGTAAAGTGCCCGAGGGTCGCTCCGAGAGTGCCTTAGAAATATGTCCTAATTGGTTCTCCAAATTGGCAATTGAAGCTTGTTGATTCTTGATGAGTTGGATCATTGCCGCATTGGTGTCTTCTTGAGACATCGAAGAACCACCCTCCTTATTTTGAGGAGGCTTGTTGAACCCGGGTGGTCCTTCACCTTTATGGTTGTACATTCCCGGTGGGGTAGGACCTTGGAAACCTTGACTTGGATGTCCACTTTGATTCCATTGATTTCCCCCTTGGTGCCCTTGACCTTGGGGTCCTCCTTGAGTCCCTTGGCTACCTTGGTTTAGGTTACTTCCTTGAGACCATTGGTTGCCTTGATAACCCCTATAACCTTGATAACCTCCTTGATTTCCTTGGTTGTAGCCCTTGCTATAACCACTACCTTGACTCCCTTGGCCTTGGTAACCTTGGTTAGACTTGTTGTACCAAGGTCGGTTATAGTTACCTTGATAGTTACCTTGGGGGCTGAAATTACCATGGAAACCTTGACCTTGTGCGAAGCTTACTCCTCAAGGTCGCCTTGGCCAAGTTCAGGAGTGGAGGAAGGACAAGCACTAACATCGTGGCCTTGACCCCCACAACCTTCACAACAAAATACCGAAGCAACCGGTGGATTACCCACTTTAGATGGCTTAGAGGGAGTCGTAGCATACTAAGATTGCTTACTTGTGAAGCCATTGCGTCGATCTTAGACATAAGGAGAGCGATCATTGGATCATCTTCATCTCGGTGCCCCGGTAACTTAGGTTTCTTCCCATAGCTAGACGACTCCTTTGGTGCATCAACACTTACGGACCGAGAGTCATAGTGCGTGTCACTTCCATACTTAGACTTAGGAGGTTGTTGTCGAGACCAACTCCTTGTCTTGTTGGCCATCTCCGCGAAGAGTTCTAGAGCATCTTCGGGAGTGAGCATCCTTAAGTCACCTCCGGCGGCTTAGTTGATCATCCTTGTATTCTCAAAATCAAGGGACCTAGCAAAGATGTCCGCCAAGCTCCATTCGGCGAAGTTGTGATGAGGACAAGACCGAAGAATGGCTTGGAACCTATTCCCAAGTCTCATGGAAGAGCTCTCCCTTGTGTTGTATGAAGTGGTTGATGCGGTCTCGGATTGCATCCGTCATATAGGGGGAAAGAACTCTTCGAGGAAAGCTTCGGCTAGTCCCTCCCATGTAGTGAATGTTCTACTAGGTTGATTCTCCAACCATGACTTAGCTCTACCTTTGAGTGAGAAAGGAAAGAGCCGGAGTCTCACACAATCCGGGTGAACTTGGTCATTCTTAACCGTGTCACATATCTCCAAGAAGTCCTTGAGATGCCTAGATGGACATTCACCATCAATGCCATTGAACACCACTCCATTTTGAACCATTTGGATCATATTAGGCTTGAGCTCAAAGTTCCTAGCATTGACGGGTCTTCGAACAATGCTAGAGGCTGCCCCTTCAAGAGTAGACGAGCATAATCCGCCAAGGTACGTCTTGCACCCCTTTGTGATTGATCATCTTCATTAGTGTGATGTGAATGTACTGATTGGTCATCGTCATCCCCGTGTTGAGACATAGTGTGGTGTGAGATGCGATCAACTTCTTCTTCTTCAACTATAGGAGGTGGGGAAGTGGTAGGTGACTCGAGCACTTGTTCTAGTCCTTGGATTCGTGCTTGAAGACGAGCTGAACGCCTCATGCACTAACCCAAAATCTCCTGCAAACAAGCACAACAAACACACCCGAGTAATACAACGATGCGGGATAATAAAGTAAACAAAGAGCAATAAGGAAGCAAAAAGTAAAGCGGAAGGAAGTGAATAGATCGGTCCACTACTAAGTGCTTTAAAAGGAATGAGAGAGTCCCCGGCAACGGCGCCAAAAACTTGATAAAAGCTATTTTACCAAGGTCGTATTCCACGGGGTCCTCTCATAGACCAATACTCACACTTTTCATAGACGGTCTAAACATTTGAAATTGGATTGGTTTGGAAGAGAAATTCAGAAACAAAGGTAAAGAAATGCAATACTAACAAAGACTAAGCAAGATAGAAAGGTGGTTCAAATCCAAGACAAAGGGGCTCTCTTGGTGGGTAGTTTCATCATGCTCAAGATGACTAATTGAACAAACAAGCCAATTAAGATCGAGTTCGCATTCGGATGACCATGCATTTCACTTTTATAGACTCGATGCACTCTCGTAGCACCTAATCCCTATCCTAATACCACTCAACTTAGGCTCTCGCTCTCAAGCTAAGTGAAAGAAGGATGCATTCTAAGTGTTTGATGAAATGCCAAGACACAAGACCCTCTCTTAAGACTCTATGACCACAAGGCTAGGCACAACACTCTCATATCAATGCCCTAACACTAAGAGATTCACCAAAAAGCCTTTTCAAACTCAATTGAATGAAAATCCACATGCACACCAAGTGTTCGATAAAATGCCCAAGAGAGAAATCAAGTGAAAATGGTTGAAATAAGATGATCTAATCTCTTAGAACACACTCACTTCAATCCCTAAACCTACAATCTATGCAATCCAAGCACTCTCATGCATCAAATCACAATCAATGGACCAAATCAAGCAAACATGGCATAAAATGGCATTAAGAACAAGTCTAGGAATCATCCTCATACAACCAAGATCAATCATGGCAAGTTCTATACAATCATTCCCCTATCATAGCACAACTAATCTACCCATCCAAGATGAACCCTAGAAACTCAGCCACACATGGCCAAGGGAGTAAAGAGAAAAGAAGGAAGAATGGTCACCAAGAACACCATGGATGAATCCTTGAGATGATCTTCACTTTCCACTTGTAAGCACTTCTCCCAAGGTTTGTTGGCTTCAATCCCAGCTCCAATGGCTTCAAATTGCTCCAAACTTCTAGGGTTTGAGGGTTCGGGGTATGTGTTTGGGTTCAAGGGAGATGATAGCATTCCCCAAAATGGCCAAAAACGAAGGTATTTATAGTGCAGGGGACAGTGCACGGCGTGCACCTATGCACGGCGTGCAGGGTGCACGGCGTGCAAGGCTGCACGGCGTGCACCTTGGAGCTGAATCTTCTTTCGGAGCCTCCTGGACAGCCCGTGCACCAAACCGTGCACAGTGCACGGCGTGCATCATGCACGGCGTGCACATCTGCACGGCGTGCACCCCTGCACTCTGCAGAAAGCTCGATCTTGTAATGCTCATATCTCCCTCGTCTGAACTCCAAATGACCTCCCGTTTGCTCCTATGCGCTCCTTGTCATCCGTAATTTGATGCCATAACCTGAAAATTCACAGAGGAAACTCCAATAGCCACGAATTTGGCTCCAAAGTAGCAACCGGGACAACAAAATGACACTTTGCACAAAATTTCAATAAAAGCATATAATCATGTCATTTCACGAATAAACACGGGTATTTCATAGGTCATTCATAAGCTTAAAATGCACTAATCAAAGTCACATCAGTAAGACAGAAGTCTGGTCCGCCGAAGAGGTAAATTTCGTTCAACAAGGCTTCGTTAACAATCAGAATGGTTATGCTGGCTACCGCAACTTCAGGCAGCAAGGGAACTATCAAGACAGACCTCCCTACAATAATGGCGCCAACATAACCAGAACCAGAATAACTGCCCAGCTGGTCCAGCTCAGGATTAGAAGCCTAACCATCCGCCGGCAGGTGTCTACCATCCGCCGCATCGTAATCCGGGCAACTATGGAACTGCTCCTGGCAATCGCCAAAATCAATATTTGAACAATACCTATCCAGGGCAGCAGTATTAGAAGGAAAACAACGTCAGTGACCTGGACAAGAAGCTTAGTCAGATCATCACCAGACTAGATGATCATGACAGATCAGTTCAAAGCTCAAGCTCTTCTCATCAAGAACAGATAGCCGCCGATCAAAGAATTGAGCAAGCCGTGAACAACATCTCGAGCATGCTGACATCTGGTCGACCATTTGGCCAACTTCCGAGCCAGACAGAGCCGAATCCGAGAAAGGAGCAAGCCAAGATGGTAACCGCTCAAAAATTTACAAGTTTATCTACTGATGCTTGTTCTGTTTTGGCGCAGGATCGCTGAATCTCGAGAGAAATAGGAAGAACAGAAACCGGCGCCTAAGGAGGATGATCCTCCTCTTGCACCATACGTCGTGAAGCCTCCTTTTCCAAGAGCATTGCTGCCAAATGCAAGGATCGAGACTGGCATAAAGGGAAATAAAGAAGGATATCCTGACATTCGTACAAGAAACCTTCCTCTCCATATCCAGCTAAGTGTTCTGACCCTGGTTCTTTCACTCTATCTCTTGTCATTAATGATGTTGAGATTGAACGTTGTTTGGTTGATCTTGGCGCGTCTGTTAATGTTATGCCTATGAGCTTATTTGAAAAAATTGAACCTAGGGGAACTTGAACGCCTAGTATGCAACTTATCTTTGCTGATAGATCACTTAAAACCCCTAGAGGAGAAATAAAAGACGTTGTTACTAAATGTGGTCCGTTCACGTTCTTAGCTAACTTTGTTATCCTTGACACTAGTGAGGATGATTCTACCATTCTCATAGGACGACCTTTCATGGTACTACTGGAATGAATATTAACGTTCCAAATGGTTCTTTAACTTTGAGGGTCAGTAAAGAAACGATAACATTCCGCCTTAAAGACGGAATGAAATATAACCCTAAGAGTGAAGAATTTCATTATTTAGCTGTTGAAACTTGGAGTTGACTCCGGTCAACTCCGTTACTGATGTCTCTTCTAGTGTGCCTAGATCTGTTGTTACTGCAGGTGCTGAACAGGTTACTAAGAAGAAAACCAGATCCTCCTATTCTTAAGAAACCGTCAAAGAAGAAGGAACTGCAAGCCTCTTCTAAACCGCCAAGCAAGGAGTCTGGACAAGTCAAGGAGGCAGAATCACAAGAAGATAAAGACTCAAATGGTCTGGAGACCAGTTGTGCCGCCACCGTCTACTGAGCCAGCTGCACCACCTATTCGTTCCAAGCTACCGGCGCCGGAACAAGTATGGAAGGAGAAGCCAAAAGCATCTCCTAGGGAAATACTGACGATCACCGATCCTGGTGATATCAAGCCGGATATTGAAGAAAAGAAGGAGCCGATCATTCTCATTCCATCAACTGTCTTCCTTGTGGAAGATGATCCTTGACAGAACTGTTCGGACCATTCAAGATCACTGATCATCTTCCGGCGGACGTACCAAACTCTTACACGCGAACGGGAAGAAATTCATGCTCACCGGAGAAGCCCCGAAGCTCTACTTTATGAACTCTGATGCTAGCATTAAGGAGAATCTGAGTTGGGATGTCTCCTAATACAGTCCAGGTATCGTCCAGCTCAAGGACGTTAATAAAAGAGCGCTTCGTGGGAGGCAACCCACGGTTGGAGTCCGTTTTTATTTGTGTCAACCTTAGTGTTTTAGAGTCGGTTCGGGGGATCCAAAGTGTCAGTTTGTTTGTTTTCTTATTTTTCGAGTGTAGTCTGTGTGTCGTAGTGTCAGTTGCAAGTCGATTGAGGTCTTTCCGATTTTTGTGCATTTAACTGTGATTTTTTTTAGTTTGCCGGGATTGCGAAAATATTTTCAATCGTAGAGTTCAATATTTTCGGCGAAAATAACCCATATTTTTCGGCGAAAATTCTCTTTGAAATCCCACAGATTTTTCCAAACGTTCCTGTTTCACATTTTCGGCGAAAACTTCTTTTGAAAACCGGTAGTGCTTTTTAACACAAATTTTCGGCAAAAATTCCTCAATATTTTCGCCAAAAATATCTTGAAAATCAACCAACTATTCACTTTAAAATCCGGATTCAGCCACTCTTTCCTCACTTTCTATTTTCGAACCAAACCCGAAAAAAAACCCATCCCCTGTTTTATTTCAAACCCAACCACCGCCGTCCCTTATCTCACCCCCGCTGCCGCCGCAGTCGCCAACCACCGCCGCTCCCTTCCCCTCCCATTTCCGATCAATCCGAGACCTAGAACGTTCGAATCGGAGCTCTACAGCTCTAGTTCACCCAAACCCTAAAATCTTCATTTTTCACCGATTTCCCCCAAACCGTTCGTTTTTAGCATCATGGTTTAAAGGGTAATTTTTAGAATTTTCATTACGAATCTTTTGACAATTTTTGCTAATTTCATGGGGTTGTTTTCGATTGACTTTTCGGTTTGCCTCGTTTTGCTTTGCCGATGATTTCGTGTGAATGGTTAGCTAAATTTGTTGGTTGTTCTACTTGATTGGGAGCATGTGCTTAAATTCATATCGTTTGTCATGTGTTGTATGCATAACTAGATTCCTTGTGATGAGGGGCTTGGAGAAATGTCGGTTTGACATGAACGTTTTTTATCATTTGGTCCCATATGTGTCTCACTTTAATCTTTGTGTTTGCCACTGAGTTTATTATCCCGTATTCCCCACGTTGTGATAGTCTTGCCATGATTAGGGTTAAATTTTTTCTTTTTGTTGACTTTGTGAATGCGGTTTGATTTTTTGAACTCTGATTGTGCTAACCCCCATTCTAGTGTTCCTAAGCAGTTTTTATTGTTTATAATTCCGGGTTTGATTACTTTGTTCCCCCCACCGTTTTTTTCCTCATTTTTTGTGAAATTGAGTTTTTCTACTAAGTGTGGGGTAGGTTTTAGTTGACTAACTGGTTTCATTTGGTTTTAAAAACCACTTATGAGTGCGGGCCCCAAGGGCCCGACTTGAGGTGCCTCGAGCTCCGGGTTGGCCCCGTCCAACCCCCGTTCGGGGCCCTCCTCTAGATTACCTCCCCGGGGGGGTACCATCGCACTACGCTGTCCCCCTGATTTCTACTTGAGTGCTTAGAAGATCGGAATGTTCGTGGAGCTAAGTACCCCTCTTTTATGGAGCCCCTCCCGAGCACGACGAGGCTCCCCCGGAACGTGCATGACCCCCCGGGCCCCCGGCCCCCCCCTAGAGCTTACCACCAGGTTTCCCGCCTTCCCAGACACGCCCCCGGGATTTGGGGGGGCCCTTTTGATCGGGACGGAAAAAGGGAGACAAGGCCAGAAGGTTGTTACCTTCATCGGGTTGGGAGTATACAGGACGCTATATGATGAGTTTTGCTCATCTAGGATCCCCTACGAGCACTATCATGGACACCCCTCGGGGGTCCCTGGGATCCCCCTCCGGCCCACAATCATTAAAAGCCCCTTTTCTCACCCTCTTTTTAAATTTTATTCATTGGTTTGGCGTAGATGTTTTATATTTCCAGAAAAGGGAGCCACCTTTCCTCAAGGAGGAGCTTATGTTCTTCGACCTGAGAGAGTCCCCCTCTTCACCCCGGAGGGTGCTTGCTGATCTTCCGGAAAAAGCCCAAAAGGGGCGGAACCCCACCTCGCGCACTCCGGGGGGAAAACTTCATAGGTCAGCTATCATCCCCTTCGGCCTCACCCATGAATAGGGTAAAACTTTCCACACCCCGGGGGTTGGCCCCGTTGGAGGAGATTTAGCGGTGAATACGACTGAGTGGCCCCCAGTCCCCCGGTGGCAGCAGATCCCCCCTCCAGCAGAGCCGGTGGAGGAAGATGATTATGAGCAGCAGTACCCCACCGCACCAAAAATTCCCCTGACCTATCCCTCGCCACATCATCAGGTAGGGGATGCACACAAGGCCCCCCCGCATAGTCCAGATCCTCCAGGGCCTCACCCTCAGCACGCCGAAAACCCCGGGGCATTGGTGAGTGTATGAGGACTGCAGGGGTGGCGATCACAGAAACGCCATCAAGAGGGAGTGGGGCTATTTTGAGCAACATATGCGCGCTCCCCCAGGCAGATGGGCACAGTGGGGGGAACGTCGTCGGCGACCCCCCTTTCCACCCCCCCAGCCCCCGGCCCGCCCTGATAGGTGGTGTCCTTTTCCTTGTTTTTTTTCTATTTATTCTTTTCGGATTTCGATCCAATTTTTTTTTTATGTGGGTCGGGAACACTTGTCCCCCTTTTTCCCTTTTTTTGTTTCATTTTTTTTTTCTTTTTAGGCAGTAGGGGGATTCCTTTGCCCCTTTGGTAGATCTCCTCCGCTGAGGACCCCTGTTCCCCCACGCCAAACCCTCTCGGTCAAAAGGCTTCTTATTCACTCTGAACTCTAGAATTTGTCTTGTGAGGACACAGTCCGATTTAAGTGTGGGGTAGGATTTGAAACCTTGCATGAACTGATTGCCCCCATTGTGTTTTTGGGTGCCTGTGATCCCTTCCAGTCTCTCTAGCATTGAATGGGTGTTCTTTATTTTTGATGTTAAATTGTTGTTCAAACCTTCTAAGATGTTAGACTGCTTAACCTAGAACTTGAGAACCAATTGTTATTTTATGTAAATTGCCTGGTAGAACAAAATTTTTAAAAAAACACTTGTAGTTTGTAGCCCTTTATTGCTGAAAAAGACCGTCCGACTAGCAAACAAAATGTGAGCTTTTGTCCCTTTGCACGTAATTGCAATTTTAAATTTTTTTGGTGGTTTTTGTTTACTTGAAAGAGTTAGAATTTGCATAGACCTACTCGAGACCACACGTGACACGGGTTAAAGGAAGGGGCACCCTGATTAGCTACTAAGCCAGATAGCCCCCCCAAGATAAATCCCCTTTGGTTTTTAAACCCCTTTGGTTTCTTGTTTTTCGGTTGATAAAACATTCAGCCATTTCCTTCTTTCATTTTCGTTGATCCCCCTTTGGGTTTAGTTCTAGATTGACCCACCCCGGGAACGGTTTTTGGGGGAACCCGTAAGCCATTAACAGGTGGTCTTAGCATTATGTCCAGAGGTAAACCCTCTAGCAATAAAAAAAAAAATTTGGACAAAAAAAAAAAAAAACAAGTAAAAAAAAGAAGCAATTTCCCAAAAAAAAAGAGAAAAAAAAAAACTCAGAAAAGCCGAAACTTTTAAGTTCAATAAAAAATTCTTTTCTTTTCATTGGAAGAACGAAGTCAAAAGAAAAATCAGGAAAAAAAAGAAAAAAAAATGGTTAAAAGAAAAAAAGTGCTAGGTTTCTTTGGGGGGTCAAGGCGAGGTTCGTTTTCCACCCCCGTTGGTTAGACGGAGGAACCAAGATTAGATTCAAGGGAAGTTAGTCGAAAGCTAAACCCACCAAGCCATATCATACATTCCCATCATCCATCGCATCCCCAAAACCCCTTTTAGTGTAGAATTCATTGGTCCTAGCAGGGGGAATCCTTCTTGACTAGTACTCATTTATC
>JAVBHU010000316.1:0-25627 GCA_034768395.1 Linum lewisii | reverse complement strand
GGGGAAAATTTTAGTGGGTTTGCCGCCCCGGCTTCGTGCTGAACCCGTGCTGAACGGCATCCGGGCCGTGTTTGAAAAAGGGCCCACATAAAGCGTTGGGAAAAGAAATTTTTAAACGGGGGCCCGTTTTTAAAGGGGGGGTAAAAAAGGGGTTAAAGCCGCGTATGATGAATTATATTATATAATCCTGGATATCTAACGAGTAACGAATAATATACTCATAGATTGTGAAAAACATCAAAATGATTTGTCGCAAAAGTCCTTTACTGATACCGACAGAAGCGGAAATTAGTCAGGTGCCGACCCGGCTTCGTGCTGAATCCGTGCTGAACGACATTCGGGCCGTTGATTGAATATGGCCCACATATAGACGGTGAGGATGTAATTTCAACGGGGGCCCGCTTTTAAGGGGTAGAATGGGGTTTTCGCACCTAATGAAATTAATGAGCGGGAAAATCAGACGGCGTGTATCTGTAACTGTGCAGACATGGGCAACCGTGCCGCCGTCGCTTTGCGTCGTTTCAATTGTTACTTTTCAACTTATATATAACACTTTTACGGATTTCCAGGAGAGAGGTAACGGATATCGAAATTCATTCTATCTGCACGCAGCTTTTACTCTCGTTTAAAGTATCTCTCTCTCTATCTAACCGTAATAGAAACAAAGTGCTATCGTAGTGGTCATCGATATTCGTAACACTTTTGATAGGAAACACTGAGTCTCGTAACACCAGAAAAGTAAATTCGTAATATTTTTCAAATGGAAGGGCAGGATGAGCGAAATCAACTGCAGCAACAAGTGCTACCCAGGCGTACACAAAGTCGGTGCAGCCCGTCGAGGATGCGCCAATGGTGGGATGCTGGTACCCCCGCTCGGAAAAAATTGGTGGAAACAAGGGGGTTAGGGTTTGTACAACACCTTAATGTGACAAATTTCAAGTCAGGACAACTGATTTGGCTGATTAATCACTTCGATTTTACAAACCTAATCCTCACTGTGCGGCCTGGTGCCCAGATCACCCTGACCGAGGATCATATTCAAAGGATATATCACTTACCAAGGGGTCATGCATCCGTTTTCGATCAGTTGAACTACACTACGGAAGAGGTGAGAGTCTGGACCCGCCATCTAGGGATTCAGAGAGGTAAGGCGACATCCTGTCAGTTGGGTGTGCTCGAACATCAGTTGTCGATCGAAACCGACGACGAGAAGTGGTTCTCGTTGTTTTACTTGGTTTTGCTGGGAAATATGTTCCACCCAAAATCCAGCCAGAAGGTCCCGCATCAATACTTGGGTGTTATATTCGGTCGAAGAGCACATAGGTTCGAAGAGTACAACTGGTGCGCGTTCTTGTTGGAGGTATACCGTCAAGTAGGACGGACGGACAAAGGATACATCGAGGCAGATATGTGTCTACTGATGGTTAGATTAAATAAGTGTTACTTATTATGGATGGAAATATTACGTTTTAAGTTTTTTAGTACTACGTTTATTAATTTTTGCTTCGTCATTGTTTGTTCGTAAAAACAGTTGTTCTATCTTGACATGGTGGGACTAGACGGTGACTCTGTCCCGAGAATCAGACCTACGGTCATTAACTGGACCCAGAGGGCTGTCAATGTCCAGACTACAAGGTTGGAGGCGAACGGGGGTCTCAGCACAGGCACCATTATTCAATGGCAGCCAGAGGAAGAGGAATCTACGGCCATTGGCTCCTGAGTCGTCAATGCCGACATTAGGCAGTACTTGACGCAGGACGACAGCCCTGTGAATGTAAATGCACCTCGGAGGCCATCGGTTGGCAAAGGTCAGTTGGTGTTGTTACAGAAGGAGAAAGAGAAAAAGGAAAGAGGTGAGAAGAATAAGAAGCAGAGGCAGGGTCTAAGTCGAAGCTTAATCCAGAGGATATCTACCCATCAGCCATGCCATTCACCAGACTAGACATCGATCATATGTCCCTGGACGAGGTAAGACTCTATATAATGCATGTATTACGGACAAAATGATAACTGGTAAGTGTTACAAATTCCTGATAAAACATGTGTTCGTAACACATGCTGGCATGTTTAGTAATACTTTTTATCACTTTGTAATACTTTTTCTCACTTTGTAATACTTTTATCACTTTGTAATACTTTCTTACCTTTCACGTGATACTTTTTTGTATCTATAAACCCTCGTACAGGTAGAGGAGAGGAGGGAATGGTTGAATACCTACATCCATTTCCACAGGGGTGCACTTGCCACTCTGTTGGATATGAAGCAGCAATGTGATGATCGCATCGCAGGTGATCCAGAGCGCAGCTTATCTGGTGAGCGTCGAATGATATCCGAAGACCTCGCTTTGGCAAGCTACACAGATGCAGACATCAACCAGGCTTTGGCTAAGATGGAGGGTAGTAGAAGAAGAAGCAGAAGGTACCCGATGCAGATATTACCCAGGAGAGGCCCGTCTTGGTATCTTCACCCCACAAGTCTGGGCAGAAGAGGAAGAGGCTGACCAAAGGTGGTCAGTTGGTTCGGGGGGATCGGGGTGAGCCGCCGCTGCAAAAGCAGGAGGCACCAAGGAATGCTGTGCCAATTAGTCAGGAGATGCCTGAGAAGTCCTCAAGGCAGGAGGTGCCAAGGAGGGAGGTTCCAAGGAAGAAGGTGCAAAGGAAGGAGGTGGCAAGGCCGAGGTGCCAAGGAAAGAGGATAATGCCAAGGAAGGAGGCGACACTTCAGTACCTCAGAACCTAATCGAGAAGGAGGAGGTGGTTCAGAAGGTTGATGAAGTCGCCGGGGGGCAGGAGAATTTGGTAAAACATGGCAACGGTGGAGATAAGGAGGGAGATGTACAAGGTGAAATTCTTGATTTCACCCTTGCAGCAGATATTGGCAAGTCTATTATCGAAAGGACAGCTGATGAGGAACAAGAGAGTTCTTCTCAGCAACAAGAAGAACTGCCAATTTCTGTTCTCCTAGATGACAAACTGAAGAAGTCGGACAAGGTAGTTGCCGAGGGTATAGTTGGGGAAAAAAACCTCGTATAGGTTTATGCACACTTTCGTTTTATGTGTTAATTGATTTAGTTATACCTTTTCACCCCCTTCGTATCTTCTGGGTGGGTGTTTCGTATATGTTGGACAAATGTGGGTCTGCTCCACATGAGTTTCATAACTGATTCAACTTAATTTATTTATTAAGTGTAAATTTAACAATAATTTTTTATTTACCCCATTAATGTTTTTTCATTGTTAAATATTTGTTTAATATTAAGAGTTGTAATTTTTAATATTTTGTTCACAGGTGAACAAGAGCAAGAAGGTTAGGTCAGCTTCAAAAAGGAACAAGGCGAAGTCCAAATATGTCAAGTCTCCCTACGAAGCGCAGAAATACACTAAAATAAGTTTTAAGAAATCAGCGGCTGTTAATGAAGGATTCGAACAAACGCCAGAGGTACTTAGTCTCGTAACACATATTATTTTATTTCGTAATCTATTTTTGTAACATTCGTTATACTTTCGTGAACGCAGGATTAACAACTGATAAAGTATTCCCCCGGTCCTGTCACGCAGGAAATGGTCGCGATTGTGGATAAAATCGACGCATACAACACTGATGTATGGGCAGACACTGAGAGGTGCCAGGCGCTCACAATGTACATGTGGAATGCTGATTTCGACCAGTGAGTTATCACTAATCACTTCCTTTCGTTTTTGATTCATTATGAATTCGTATTACTTTACGGTTAGTACGTATTAATTGGTTTTGCATGTATATCGTCATTCAGGGGCGAAGTTCTTTTCTATAGCAAACATGATATTGGAAGGTTGACCAGGGAAGAGTTCATGACATGCAGACCGGGCTTCATGCTGTCTAATTTTTTTATTGACACGTATAAACAGTGCACAAATATTTTATTCAAGCAAACCGGGTTCTGTGATAGGTTCATTTTCGGAATGGAGTGCGCTGTAAGTGTTCTGTTATTTATGTCGTTTAGTTAAATAATTACTTAATA
Organism: Linum lewisii; assembly: GCA_034768395.1. NCBI lineage: Eukaryota > Viridiplantae > Streptophyta > Magnoliopsida > Malpighiales > Linaceae > Linum > Linum lewisii. Next base: position 21,626 of record JAVBHU010000316.1, on the reverse strand, counting down.
TATAAATTGAACTAATATTTTGGTGTGTTTGTGTCCCATAGTCAATGTGCTCCAATAAGGCATTTAACCTCACTGAAGCCTTAGAATACATTCAAGGGAAGGATTGGACCACCGATATGGAATGGGAAAAGGTTGACTACGTAAGTAATACTAATTATTAAATAACGTTATTTTCGTATAGTATTTTTTTGCATCTCGTATCTGTTTAAATGGTATACGTTAACGTATTTGCACAATTTCGTGACACTTTATTACAGTGGTTCTTCCCGATGTGTCACGAAGAACACTTTGTTGTGTTCTGTGTTAATCTGAAGAATCGGTGTGGTGACTATCTTGATAGCTTAGACCGTGCAGTAGTCCCAGAGATATACATGCGGACATCAAGGAACATCATGGAGTTGGCCAACAATCTAATCCCCATGTTCCGTTCTAATCTTCCACCAGAGCCAATCGATGTGAATAAATGGGTTAACCATCGCAGTATAAGACAGCCAGATAGTACTTCCTGTGGCATTTTTGCGTTGAACTTGTTGGAGATATGGGAAGGAGCAGTGACGTCTGACATCTTAAGTTGGTCAGATCCAGAGGTGATTGAGAGGAGGAGGCAGGAAGTTTGTCTACTTTTGTTAATTTCCCCTTTCAACGTCATTGGTGATCAAGTGCTGAAGAAGGCATATGAGGAAGCTAGGAAGATTAATGGGGGATAGGGATGGGGAAGGAATGTGAGCTTAATAGCCTTCACGGTGATACGTAACATATGAGTTACGCATCAGAGTGAAGAGTAATGCTTATTTTTGGATTTAGTAGTACATACAACTTAGATTTGTTGTACTAGTTTTTGAATTTAGTAATACATATAATATAATTCATAATTATTTTGCATTCAATTCGTAACACATAACCACAATGTTCATAACATAATATCTCTTACATAAACTAAAACACCATCATTGTTTTTGCTAACCTGAGTCACCATTAATTCTCCCCTCAAGCCAAGCATTGATCTCTCTTCTAACCGTTGAACTCCGTTCTATGGCTATATCAACAAGGTCAGATGTTGTTATTGCCTGTATGAAGAGTCATAATAAATATGGAGGATTCATCCCTATATAATTACCCAAAAGAACTTACAAAAAAAAATTTAAAAGTTTTTTTTACCTGTTGTCCCGGCCGCGTTGTGGGCGAGTTTGGGGTCACATTGATCTGATGTTTAGCTTCATCATAATCGTTGTTAGCTGTCTGCACGCACCACATGAACATGCTGCATCTTTCAGCTTCTGGTTTCTGGCATCCCAGATAGAAGTGATACGGAGAAGTAATCATCGGACGGTTAACCTGACAAATGTAACAGGGGAGATTGCAGCTACAGTATGGGATGTAGCTTGGCATTTTTTGTTTTGGGATTTTGGAATGGAGATAAGAGGATATGGACCCAAGAGAGATTGATTTAATATGTGTTGGGTTGGGGTCGTTGGGGTTACAAGTTTATTTAATGCTGGTTTTTGGGAAATTGTGTAGTTACCCAAACATCAGTTTGACCTGCATTAATTACGTGTTGAAGGTATCACAAATAAGATCTAACGTAATTCAATCCGTGCCCAATCGTAACACTTAAAAACTTAATAATATATACTATATAAGAATATACGTACTACGTAGGAAACGTATTCGTTACACTTATCCAAGAAACATAAGAAACAACCCCCATATGTCAAGATTTAGTTCAACCTCATGTTCCTAAGTTGGCCCTCTAGGAATTCCACCCTTGATTGAAGACTTGAAACTTCATCCAGCAGCTCTAGAGTTCGTAACTCATGCATAATAGGTCCCGGAGAATACCTGACTAGTTGTTGGTCCTGCGTGCATGAAAGTATAACGAACGGTATAGACATCGATTACGAATTCAAATATAATGCATTGCGAAAATAATGCAAATGGAGTAATGTATTACGAATAATAGTTTTATGTTATTTTTCAAATGGAAAGATGATAGTATACAGTATATATACCTGTCCCCCCGAGCTCTCTCCGCTGTTAGTTGAGGTTGTCATTTCATCTTGTGTATGAGCCATCTTTGCTACGATATTGGCATGAGGTAGATTGTACATTTGCGCGACTTCCTCATTTTGACTCCTGTCCATCTCCATACACCAGACGAACATTTTGCATCTCTGACCTGGTTTTTTCTGCCCAGAAAGTACATGAACGGAGAAGATATCGTCGACCGTTCAACAAATAGATGTAAGCGGGTAGGTTGCATTTACAGTGGGGGATAAGTGGCGGCATGTTTTTTTTTCAGATCTGGGGTGAATTTCGATGTCTGGTTCCGGAAACGATGAGTGAGAAAGAATTATTTATAGTAAGCTTTTAGGTAAATTTATAATTCAATGCTTTTTGGGTGGTTGGGGTTGAAAAGTAAATATTACGAAATTTTAGATTTACAGATACGTGTAATAGAATGTAATATTTCATACACATACTAAAGTAAATATTACGAGTGACAATGTAAATATTACGAAAACCACAGTTAACATACACTAGTATTACGATTATTTGTAATTACATTTTCTGTTAAAGGCGAATGTCATTCCCACCCATTTCGTGGTTCGAAAAATTATATTTTTGTCCTTTCGAACGGAGTGCAAGAATGCATTCCGGTCCCTTTGAGATACGGGCCTTTTCTTTGGTTTGTAAGTCTCTGTTCTTTTCTTCATTTTTTTCGGTGCTTGGCAAGGGACTTCTTTTTGACATTCGTTTATGTTGATTACAGTGCTTAGCTTCTTCTCCAGGTCAATTATGCACTGTATCCACAATTATTCGAAAATAAGACCTAAAAAAGGTTTCTGGCTGCTCCATACCTAGTAGTATCCACACTGTACCGACCATTCGAAAATAAGACCTAAAAAAGGTTTTGGCTGCTCCATACCTAGTAGTATCCACACTGTACCGACCATTCGAAAATAAGACCTAAAAAAAAAAAGAAAAAAACAGAAAAAAAGAGAAAAAAAATGTTCTTTAATTTTGTTCAAGTCGTGTCCCCTTGTCTAGCAAGTGTCAGGTTGCGTCCTAGAGTAAGTGTTGCGGAAGTAAGTATTGTCTTGCCTTTATCAAGTCAGGTTGTTCACTAGCTCGTTAAAGTCTTGTTCCTCTTTCACTCTGGCAAAAGTTTGGTTCCTAATTGTGTGGTTAGTTGGGTAATCCTCTTGTTTGGTAGAAGCACCGTATACATCTTTCTAGGAACCAAGAGGTTTTCGGTTTGCTCATTCAAGTTGGTGCATTGTTGTGGTAAAGTTCTTGTTTGAGGACAAACAAAAGTTTAAGTGTGGGGTGATTTGATTACGTTAGATTTACCGCATTTATCTGCCACATTTGAACGACATTCCTCTTGTTTGACCCTGAATTGTGATGAACTTGAATGATTTTATTGTAAATTATGTTTGATTCCCCGTTGGCCCTCTTTTGGGTCGTTTGACGTGTTTTCAAGTTATTTTGATGAGATTTCAGGATTTCACATCGTAGAAGACTTTTCTACGAGCTTGGCGGTTCAAACGGGGATCAATTCGGAGCACAAATGAGGTTGGAATTGCCGAAAGAAGTTCGGAGCAAGAAGCAGCATCGAAAAGTGCGGTTTTCAGAGGCAAATGTGCGCCCGGCCGCCACTTTGCAATTTATTTTCAAAAGTTTCGGCGGAATATTCAAGATGTGATGTGCGCCGGCGCACTTTTTGACCCGCCAGGCGCACATTTGGCCATTTTTCAGCACTTCGACGGAAATTGGTTTTTAACCCAATTTCGGGAAGAGAGAAGACACACATCATTTTCTGCAAATTCTCTACTTTTCTCTGACGAACCAGACACTCTCGGAGGTGAAGACGGAGCTTTGGAGACGCGATTGAGCGAGGATTAGCGAGGATTAACTCAGGAGTTTGAAGGATTGATCGAGATTAGGTCTATTCGGAGTAAGATGTCTTCTTCTCCGGTTTTCTTCTTCTTTGTTTCTGCGATTTCTTCTGTAACGATGTCTGGCTAAACCTCTAGGGTTGTTTAGATTAGATGAAGCGTTAGATAGGATTTTGTATGGATGATTTCGGGTTTCTAACCCGTTTATGTTAATCGATGATCTTTCAGACTTAGATGCGATTTCTCCTAAACCCTAATTTAAACTGTTTGACTCTGGCAACTTGATCAATTGTTAGTTTCTGAGTTTATCTTTGAATTGCGGGTCTGACCATGAACGCAATTCATTCTAGAGTTTAGGAGGTCGTTAGGTTCTCCAATAGCTTGACCATAGGATTGTCAGAACCTAATCTCTTTGCATGAATTTGTGGCATTTCACTGTTCTTGATCGTTCTTGATTTCTTGCAAGTTAGCTTGACCATAGGAGCTTGTAGGTTTGAAAGAATTGAATCTCTACGGCCTGACCATGGAGTAGAGATTACAAAAGGAATTGCCGAGTCGTCTAGTCTGTTGAATTTCGTCGTCTGCATAGTTTCATCCATCTAAACCGAACTAGCGTGGATTCGAGTATGAACAACCGCCTTAGTCTATCTCTGAAAAAACCCCAGTCTGCTTTAATTGCTTTGTTTGATTTCAATTGCATTCTTAGTTAATTTCATTCACAACCAATTCAAACCCAAAACGAAACCCTGAATTGCTTTGACACACTGTTCTGAGTAATAGAGAAAGGAAGACCCTTGGAAGTAACGATCTCGCTAGAGCGATCTAGCGAGTAAAACTTTGTGTGCATTAATTTGCGCACCAAGTTTTTGGCGCCGTTGCCGGGGACCTTTTCTTTTTCTAGGAAAGGCATTGTGCGTTTAAGCTTTTCATTCACTCTTTTATCATTTCTTATCTCCCACATTTTTATACTACTTGGTATCCCTTGTTTTTGTTGTTTCAGGCAAGATTGCAGGTTCGGAGGAAAAACGGGCTAGTAAGCGTATAGCTGAAAAGGGTAGAGTCTTCTACACTCACTTCGGCACTACTCCGGTACCTCCTCCTCCCGCCAAGACACCTAAAACAAGGAAGAACCTTTTCACATCTTCATCTACATCTTCGCCTTCACCATCTACCATTGCTACTGCGGATCCTCTCATAGATCCTTCCACAGATCCTCCTATCCCACCTGAGATTGAAGTTATGGCGGCGGAAAGGACATTGAAGGATTACGACCGACCAACATAGATGGGACGTCTTCGAGCATCCAGATTCCAACACGGGAACTCGGAATCTGCACATTCCATCTCACTTGATCAATATGATTCAAGCAAACGGGAACACTTTCTCTGGAGGTGTTAATGAGGACCCGAATGCTCATGTGAGGAACTTCTTGAGGCTGGCTCATACAGTTTCCAATAATGAAGCGGATCATAATGCAGTCAAGCTTCAGCTTTTTCCCTTCACTCTGAAGGGTCAAGCAGAACTGTGGTTGTATGATCATCCTGCGAATCACTTCACTACGTGGGATGGTCTGGCTAAAGCATTCCTAGAAGAGTTCTTCTCCCCTTCTAGAACAGATGCACTCAGAGCACAAATTGCAGGATTCGAGAGTGGATCGGAGGAGAACTTCTATGAGGCTTGGCAGAGATACTTAGGGCTTCTCCGGGCTTGTCCTCACCATGGATGGGATGACTATAACAAGTTCTCTACATTCTTCCGTGGCCTGGACTATGGGAAGAAAAAGGAGTTCTCTCTACAAGTTGACTATGGATTTGAATGACATGACCGCAACCGCGGCCTTGGATGCTTGCAAGAGTTTTGCCGCGAAAATCAAATCTCTCATGCAAGTTAACCCAATGAAGATGGACAGCAGACATTCAGAGAAAAATAGGTTCTCTATTGATTCATCATACCCTGTTCCCACAGTTCCTGCACCAGTGGATATTGTTAGAAGTCAGTTGGAGTTGGATAACTCGACTCTGGAGATGGAAGTGCAGAGGCTGAAGCATGAGTTGGGAAGAGCTCAGATAGCTCCCGCATCGGGTGTTCCTACAGCTCCACCGCCAGGGTTCAAGATGCTTTCTAGAACCACTCCTTCCTCTTCTTCAACGGCGGCGACTGTAGCAGCAGTCACCGCCCCATGTTCGAACTGTGGTGGTCCAGATCATACAGCAGAGAGTTGTAATTGGAAGATTGAGGGTAACCCAGACCAATAACAAGAGGAGGTCGATTATGTTGGTGGACAGAACCAGAGGAATTACCAGAACCAGAACAACAATTTCAGAATTCCAATGGTTACCAGAATCAAAACTCCCAATGGCAGAGCAGAGGAAACTGGAACAACAACCAGAACCAGAATCAGTTTCAGGGAGGAAATCAAGGGGGTTACCAAAGGTATAATGGGAATCAAAATCAAAATTCCCAATGGCAGAACAGAGGAGGCTGGAATAACAACCAGAACCAGAACCAGAACCAAACCAGAACCAGAATCAGGACAACAACGGTGGTTCGAGCTCTTCTGCGCCTAAGACCTATTCCGAGATCATGTTGGAAAAGATTTTTGCTGAAACTCAGTCAAACAAGAAGGACATCTCGCACCACGACTCTTCTCTCCAGAAGCTGGCTAATCAAATGGCAGGAATCACAAATCTTCTTAAGGAGAAGGGTATTGGATCTCTACCTACCACCACTCTCCCTAATCCGAACCAGAATGAACATGTGGGAGCTGTGGAAACAAGAAGCGGAAAGAAGCTGGCAGATATTCCCATGAAGCAGGTGCCAACTCTAATTCCTCCCCCTCATCTCATTGAAGAAGAAGACGAGGAGGAAGAGGAACAAATTCAGCAGCCAGATAAGGAAGAGATACCGGTTATTCCCTCATCTCCTATACCGGTTGCTAACCCTCACAAGCCTAAGGCACCTTATCCTGCCAGGCTTAATAAGGATCTTTACGATGCTCAGTACCAGCTATTCCTGAAGATGCTAAATAGGGTTCACGTTGACATGTCGATGAAGGAGATGATTGTGACGATGCCAAAGTTTGCCAAGTACATGAAGATGCTGGCCACCAACAAGTTGAAGTTGCAAGAACTCTTAGCTCTCACGGAGGAAGAACAAACGAACTTCCCGGAGCTATTTGAAGACTTGGAGCTTAATGAGGAGGTATCAACCATTGTGCTAAATAAGCTTCCTATTAAGCGTCGTGATGCGCAAATTAATGCACACAAAGTTTTACTCAATGGATTGCTCCAAAGAGATCGTTACTTCCCAATGGTCTCCCTTTTTCTATTACTCAGAAAAGTGTGTCGAAGCTAATCGAGGTTTCGTTTTGGGTTTGAATTAGTTTAAGATCTAAGTAAACTAATTAAGCAATTTAAACAAGTAAACAGGCAAAGCAGATTGGAGATTTGAATATAGACTAAGGCGTTTGTCCAGACTCGAATCCGCTCTAGCTCGATTAAGACGGATGATGCAATGCAATCTCAGTTTATCAGACTTGATGACTCGACACTTCCTTGGGTAATCTCTACTCCATGGTCAGGACCAGAGAAACTATCCTATCAAACCTACAAGTTCCTATGGTCAAGATAACTCGCAAATCGTCAAGAATGCACGAAGAACAGTGAAATGCCACAAAGATATGCAAAGAGATTAGTTTCACCGGCCCTATGGTCAAGACACCGGCAACCCTAACGACCTCCTAAACTCTAGAATGATCTACGTCCATGGTCAGAACCGCAAATCAAAGATGAAGCAAAACCCTACGATATGGTCAATCAACGGATTCTTAGAGCTTCAAATTAGGGTTTAAGAGAAAACTCATCACATGCCTAATAAACCTCAATTAACATTAACGGGTTAGAAACCCGACATCATCCATATAAAATCTCACTAGAGTTTCATCTAATCTGAACAAACTAAGGAGTTTAGCTCGACATCGCTACAGAAGAAATCGCAGAAACAAAGAAGAAGAAAACCGGAGAAGAAGACATCTTACTCCGAGAAAACCTAATCCTGATGAATCCTAGAAACTCCTGAGTTAATCCCCTTCTCCTCGCTTAATCGTCACTTCAAAGCTTCAAAATCCTCCTCCGAGAGTGTCTGGTTCGTCGAAATCAGAATGAAGAATGAAGTCTTTCTGTCTCTCCCTTGAAAACCCTGTTTTACTCTCCGAAATCAGTCCTGGGAAAAAGTGCGCCCGCGGCACTTAAAAAGTGCGCCGGCGCACTTTTCCATGAAAATGGCGCACTTTTTGTGGCCGATGGAAAATTTACAGGACGCCAAAAATAAAGTGCGCCTGGCAGCACCAGAAAAGTGCGCCGGCGCACTTTTCATGGATTTAGGCGCACTTTTGCCCCTGGAAATGACCTTCAGCTCTTTTGATGATTCCCGCTCCGTTTGAACTCCAAATTGATCCCCGTTTGAAGTGCCGAGCTCGTAGAAAAGTCATCCACAACGTGGTAACCTGAAATCTCAACAAAAACAACTCGAAACAACATCAAATTGCCCAAAAGAGGGCCAACGGGAGATAAAACATATTTTTCATAAAAGTCATTCAAGTTCATCACAATTCAGAGTCAAATAAGGGGAATGTCGTTCAAATGTGGCGAGATAAACGCGGTAAATCTAACGTCATCAAATCACCCCACACTTAAACGTTTGTTTGTCCTCAAACAAGAACTTTACCACAACAATGCACCAACTTGAATGAGCAAACCGAAAACCTCTTGGTTCCTAGAAAGATGTATACGGTGCTTCTACCAAACAAGAGGATTACCCAACTAACCACAAAATTAGGAACCAAACTTTTGCCAGAGTGAAAGAGGAACAAGACTTTAACGAACTAGTGAACAACCTGACTTGGTAAAGGCAAGACAACGCTTACTTCCGCTACACTTACTTAGGACGCAACCGGACACTTGCTAGATAAGGGAACATGACTAGAACAAAATTAAAGAGCATTTCATTTTTCTCTTTTTTTCTGTTTTTTTTTTACTTTCGAATGGTTTGGTACAGTGTGGATACTACCGGGTACGGAGCAGCCGGAAACCTTTGGAATTCCGCGTTATCCTAGACCCCAGCCACGATCGGGAGTAGGTTAGAAAAAGAATGCCACATTGAGACTTCCCTTTGGGACTACAGCAATGGGCAGGCACGTATGCCAGCTCGTGAATCGACCCACAACTTCAATACCAAACCACTCTTTTATTTTTTTTTATTTTTTTCCAGATTTTCTCTGATTGGAACATCAACATCAATTTAAAAGCACGAAATTAAAAGATCCCTTATCTAGACTCGATCATGGCTTTGACTAGAGAATTCGAGCATCAGACAAACCAAGTCGTACACATTAACAAGTCAATTGTTCACTAACACGATAAGGGCAAGTTCCTAGAATACTTCAAGCAAGAAGAATGGGAGATGGTCATAATTCAGGTTCTCACACACACATTTGGTCAACTAAAGCAACACATCATTCTCATCATATGGAAAACGGTAAGCAAATCCAAGAAGATATTAAGCAATGTGAAAAGTTACTTGCAAAAGAGAATGAGAAGCAGTGAAAGAGTGACAAAACAAGGTAAATCACCACCCATCTAATGACAAAACTCCGTACATATCATGCAAATATCAGCCCACCCCACACTTAAACTAGGCATTGTCCTCAATGGACCACATAATAAAATGTAGAAACAGAGTGTATAGGGTTACCGAAAGGTGAACATGAGGATGTCGGAGAAAGCATGAGTTAAGTACCGGAGGACAGTCATGGCGGAAGCTAAGGACAGCCTGAAACAGGAGAGAACCTCACAACAAGATCAGAGCATTCAAAGTACAGAATAGATCACTGACTCAAGAACCACTAAAGTTCGACACAAACTCAAAATAAAACAACTGACTCAAAAACTCAAAACAGACTCCAGACATGGGTTGTCTCCCATGAAGCGCTCTTTCTTTAACGTCTTTGAGCTAGACGATACCTGATTATGGACCCCAACTCAAGAGTTCCTTGAAGTCAAACAGCTTCTTCAGGGCTAGCAGTTGAGTTCCAAATAGCACGCCAGAAGGAGCAAGATGTAGTCGGTGGTGCTCAAGTAGATCTTGGTTATGCTCGGATGACATTTTCTTCGCAAATTTTCCTACTGGGGGAGGAAAGAGATAGTATGGTGTGTTATACTCGATGATTTCAGTCTGCTCCACACTAATGTCATCCAAGTTTCTCTTGTAGTTGAGCTCATACACCTCAGAATCATTGCCCTCCTCAGTTTCAGTTGCCTGAATTACCAATGAAGGTGACTCCTCGATATCCATGTGCTCATCTCTATCTGGAACTACAGGCTGGCTCGACGGAAGCAAAAATGAGGATAACTCCTCATTATCCAGATGCTCATCTTCAGCTTCAATCAAAGATGGATAAGCTCCACATCTTCATCTACCACCATTGTCAAAGATTCTTCATCAGATACCTCTAGCTCACAACAGTCATGGGCTAGGTTATCATTTTCTTCTTCGACCAGCTCTCGAGAATCTTCTTCCATCAGTTGATACTGTTGCTCAATCTCGACGTTCACAACATTAGGAGCTCGTAGAGTCGAGAGGATCTTATTCAACATAAAATCTGTATAAGACTCCCGTTGTTGGTACTGGCGCGAATGTAGATATTCCTAATCTCGGTAGTAGTGTGTAGCTTGTGGCTCTGGCCAAAAAGGCAAGGGTGGTCGTTCCTCATTCCAGTTTGGCATACATGGTTGCCATGATGTACTCCACTCTTGGTTGTAATCATTAAGTGGCATTCCATTGTTGTACCATCCTTGGTTGCTATCGAACCTGTAGTCCTGCATCTCAAAACACAAGAGCACTACCCAGGTAAATCATGAAAAAGATGGAGAGAAAAGAGATGATAAAAAGAATGAATGAAAAGCTTAAACGCACAATGCCTTTCCTAGAAAAAGAAAAGTCCCCGGCAACGGCGCCAAAAACTTGATGCGCAAATTAATGCAAACAAAGTTTTACTCAATGGATTGCTCCAAAGAGATCGTTACTTCCCAATGGTCTCCCTTTTTCTATTACTCAGAAAAGTGTGTCGAAGCTAATCGGGTTTCGTTTTGGGTTTGAATTAGTTTAAGATCTAAGTAAACTAATTAAGCAATTTAAACAAGTAAACAGGCAAAGCAGATTGGAGATTTGAATATAGCTAAGGCGTTTGTCCAGACTCGAATCCGCTCTAGCTCGATTAAGACGGATGATGCAATGCAATCTCAGTTTATCAGACTTGATGACTCGACACTTCCTTGGGTAATCTCTACTCCATGGTCAGGACGCAGAGAAACTATCCTATCAAACCTACAAGTTCCTATGGTCAAGATAACTCGCAAATCGTCAAGAATGCACGAAGAACAGTGAAATGCCACAAAGATATGCAAAGAGATTAGTTTCACCGGCCCTATGGTCAAGACACCGGCAACCCTAACGACCTCCTAAACTCTAGAATGATCTACGTCCATGGTCAGAACCGCAAATCAAAGATGAAGCAAAACCCTACGATATGGTCAATCAACGGATTCTTAGAGCTTCAAATTAGGGTTTAAGAGAAAACTCATCACATGCCTGAATAAACCTCAATTAACATTAACGGGTTAGAAACCCGACATCATCCATATAAAATCTCACTAGAGTTTCATCTAATCTGAACAAACTAAGGAGTTTAGCTCGACATCGCTACAGAAGAAATCGCAGAAACAAAGAAGAAGAAAACCGGAGAAGAAGACATCTTACTCCGAGAAAACCTAATCCTGATGAATCCTAGAAACTCCTGAGTTAATCCTCGCTTCTCCTCGCTTAATCGTCACTTCAAAGCTTCAAAATCCTCCTCCGAGAGTGTCTGGTTCGTCGAAATCAGAATGAAGAATGAAGTCTTTCTGTCTCTCCCTTGAAAACCCTGTTTTACTCTCCGAAATCCGTCCTGGGAAAAAGTGCGCCCGGCGGCACTTAAAAAGTGCGCCGGCGCACTTTTCCATGAAAATGGCGCACTTTTTGTGGCCGATGGAAAATTTACAGGACGCCAAAAATAAAGTGCGCCTGGCAGCACCAGAAAAGTGCGCCGGCACACTTTTCATGGATTTAGGCGCACTTTTGCCCCTGGAAATGACCTTCAGCTCTTTTGATGATTCCCGCTCCGTTTGAACTCCAAATTGATCCCCGTTTGAAGTGCCGAGCTCGTAGAAAAGTCATCCACAACGTGGTAACCTGAAATCTCAACAAAAACAACTCAAAACAACATCAAATTGCCCAAAAGAGGGCCAACGGGAGATAAAAACATATTTTTCATAAAAGTCATTCAAGTTCATCACAATTCGGAGTCAAATAAGGGGAATGTCGTTCAAATGTGACGAGATAAATGCGGTAAATCTAACGTCATCACGTCGCGATCCAGATTCTTTCACTCTACCTTGTCGCATTGGTACTTTCCGTGTTGGACGTGGTTTAGCAGATCTAGGAGCTAGCATCAATGTCATGTCATATAGTTTAGCTTCTGATATAGGAATGCTTGATTTTAAACCAACTCGCATGAACGTAAAATTAGCTGATAAATCTTCTGCTGTGCCTAGGGGTATTTTAGAAGATGTTATTCTTGAAATTGGTCCATTCAAGTTTCCTACTGATTTTGTCGTGATTGATGCTCATGCTGATGTGCCGTTGATTCTTGGTCGTCCATTCTTGTATTCAGCCGGTTCTCTCATAGATGTGCTAGGAGGTACTATAACTCTTAGGGTAGGAAAAGACCATGCTACATTTCGTTTAGATAATAGCATTCAATTTCCTCACCACTACGATGACGTGTGTGCTGTTGACGAAACTGTAACTGTGCTTTCTACCTCTGTTTTTACTAACCTAGTGAGTGAAGACTCGCTAGAAAAGTGTATTGTTTCTGGTCAGTTTGTTGATGCAGGAGCAATTCGGGATGAACAGGTAGCATCTATGAGCATGTATGAAGAAGAGGAATATGTTGACCTGGTCCGGCAAACTGCTTTTACACCGCCACCGGAGCGTCGACTTTTGACTTCATATGAAGAAGCTCCGGAACTTGAGTTGAAGGATCTGCCTCCAAACTTAGAGTATGCATATCTGGGAGAGGACTCTAAGCTTCCGGTCATAATTAATTCGACCCTCACTCAACCGCAGAAGGATGAGCTCATACGGTTGCTTAGGAGGCATGTGCGTGCTATTGCTTGGAGGGTGACAGATATAAAGGGAATTCATCCTTCCCACTGTATGCATCACATCTTCCTCGAGGAGAACCAGAGACCTGTTAGACAACCTCAACGACGTCTTAATCCAAACATGATGGAGGTTGTAAAGAAGGAGGTGATCAAGCTTCTGGATGCTGGGATTATTTATCCCATCTCTGATAGTAACTGGGTGAGCCCGGTTCATTGTGTGCCTAAGAAGGGAGGCATCACCGTGGTTCCTAATGCAGCAGGGGAGCTCATCCCTACTAGGACAGTTAACGGATGGAGAGTCTGTATTGATTACAGACGATTAAATGATGCAACAAGGAAAGACCATTTCCCCCTTCCTTTTATTGATCAGATGTTGGAGCGCTTGGCGGGTCATGAGTATTACTGCTTCCTGGATGGGATGTCCGGGTATTTTCAGATTCCCATCGCGCCGAATGATCAAGAAAAGACCACTTTCACATGCCCGTTTGGTACTTTTGCCTATCGCAGAATTCCCTTCGGACTCTGTAACGTGCCAGCTACGTTTCAGAGATGCATGATGGGTATCTTCGATGAGCTCATTGGAGATGCTGTGGAGGTATTTATGGACGATTTCTCGGTTTATGGAAGTTCTTTTGAACATGGTTTGAGGAACCTTGAGAGAGTCCTTAAGAGGTGTGAAGCCACGAATTTAGCTCTTAGCTGGGAGAGAGAGCTATTTCATGGTGACGGAGGGCATTGTGCTTGGGCACAGAGTTTCGAAGAAGGGTATTGAGGTTGATCCGGCGAAGATCGACACCATTGCCAAGCTACCGCCTCCCTCTTCCGTCAAAGCAGTGAGAAGCTTTCTGGGTCATGCAGGGTTTTATAGGCGGTTTATCAAGGATTTTTCTAAAATCACCTTGCCTATGACTCGATTACTAGAGAAAGAGGTTCCTTTCCTCTTTGACGAGAAGTGCATGACAGCTTTCGAGACTTTGAGGAATAAGCTTGTTTCAGCACCTGTAGTTGTAGCTCCGAATTGGAAACTACCCTTCGAGCTTATGTGTGATGCGAGTAATTATGCCGTTGGAGCGGTCTTGGGGCAGCGGATTGAGAAGAGGTTCAGGCCTATCTACTATGCCAGCAAGACAATGAATGAAGCTCAACGGAATTACACAACTACCGAGAAGGAGATGTTAGCGGTAGTCTTTGCCTTTGATAAGTTCCGCACCTATCTTCTTTTTGCTAAAATTACTGTCTTCACAGATCACGCAGCTATCCGATATCTTATGAGCAAGGCGGATGCTAAGCCAAGGTTAATCCGCTGGATTCTCCTCTTGCAAGAGTTTGATTTTGAGATCCAAGACAAGAAGGGATCGGAGAATGTGGCTGCGGATCATTTGTCACGATTGGAGAAGCATGAGCAGAGTTCTGGTGACAATTTAGCAATCCGGGAAACTTTCCCGGAGGAACACCTATTTGCTATAATGATTAAAGAGGCAGAGGGTCCTTGGTTTGCAGACCTCGCTAATTATCTAGCCACTGGTGAAGTGAGGACGGATTTCTCCCGTCAAGAAAAGAGGAAGTTCTTTACAGAGGTTAAGAGTACTTCTGGGATGATCCTTATTTGTTTCGGATTGGTTCTGACGACATCATCCGGAGGTGCGTAACCCTAGCGGAGGCTGGAGACATAATGGAGCATTGCCATTCTGGGCCTGTCGGTGGCCATCATGGAGCAAATCGAACCGCTCGAAAGATCTTGGCTTCTGGATTCTTCTGGCCTACCATCTTCAAGGATTGCCAGGATTTCATCAAGGCGTGCGATGCATGCCAACGGGCAGGTAAGATCTCTAAACGCGATGAAATGCCTCAACAAGTGTCTGTGGTTGTTGAAATTTTTGATGTGTGGGGGATCGATTTTATGGGTCCTTTCACTCCGTCTTTTGGTAACAAGTACATACTCGTGGCTGTGGATTATGTATCGAAGTGGGTAGAAGCTCAAGCTCTCCCACTAACGATGCCCGAGTTGTTGGAAAGTTCCTTAAGAAACTTTTCTCTCGTTTTGGTGCACCTCGAACCATCATTAGTGACCGTGGAACTCATTTTCAAGGTCAATTTGATAAGGTGTGCCCAGAAGTTTGGTGTTACCCATCGTTTGTCCATGGCTTACCACCCTCAAACGAGTGGTCAAGTCGAGGTGTCAAACCGGGAATTGAAACGGATTCTTGAGAAAACCGTCGATCAATCCTCTAAGGATTGGTCCACCAAGCTTGATGATGCGCTTTGGGCATATAGGACGGCCTTTAAAACGCCTATAGGTACCTCCCCATATTTTTTGGTATATGGAAAAGCGTGTCATCTGCCAGTAGAGCTCGAGCATAGAGCCTACTGGGCCCTTAAGCTACTGAACCTGGATGCTAGTCTTGCAGGTGAAGAGAGGAAATTACAGATGTTAGAGCTTGAGGAATGGAGAGATCGAGCTTATGAGAGCTCGAAGGTATACAAGGAGCGAACTAAGAAGCTCCACGATTCACGTTTGCGAGGGAACAAGGAGTTCAAAGAAGGGGAACAAGTGCTCCTTTATAATTCACGGCTACACCTTTTTCCGGGCAAGCTGAAATCCCGTTGGATGGGTCCATTCACGGTTTCTAAAGCCCTTTCTCATGGCGCTGTGGAGATTTTCAAGGCGGAGAAGAACCATTTAAGGTGAATGGACATCGTCTGAAGCCATATATAGCTGGAGCATTCATTGGTGTGGCAGAGGAGTTTAGTCTCGAGGCATCGTAAACCAGGTATCGTCTAGCTCAAGGACGTAAAACGAGAGCGCTTCTCGGGAGGCAACCCGAGTCTGGAGTCTTTAAATTTATTGAGTCGAGTCTGTGGTAGAGTCGTGGCGTCAGTTTTGTGTGTGTGTCAGTCCCTAAGAGTCAATTTCGTGATTTGGTCGTTTTAAAACCTCGGATTTTAGGCGAATTTTTCATGATTTAATTGATTTTTCCGAGTATCAGGTCAAAATGTGCGGTTTTCAAGGGAAGATGTGCGCCGGCGCACTTTTTGAAGTGCCAGGCGCACTTTGCAATTAAATTTCAAAACTTTCGGCGAAATATTCAAAAAGTGCGGGTTTCAGAAGCAAATGTGCGCCGGCGCACTTTTTGAAGTGCTAGGCGCACTTTTCAATTAATTTTCAAAACTTTCGTCCGAATATTCAGAATGTGCGGGTTTTGGGGGGTATTGTGCGCCGGCGCACTTTTTTAAAGTGGCAGGCGCACTTTTTCCCCTCAGAAACGCGTTTTGGCCCCTCTCCCTCTCATTTTCGGATCAAAGTGTGTTTTTTTCTCCCTCTCTCTTCGAAATTGGCAAGAACACAAAAAAAAATCCCTCTCTTGTTTTTCAAGTTTTTGAGCGAGTATTCACCAAACTCACCGATTTTCACGAACCCATACCAAAATTTTCACCTCTCCTCATTCCCTACTTGAATCCGTCTATCCCCAACTGATTTTCACATGATTTGGTTAAGATTTGAGCTAGGTTCGAACCAAAACCTAGTTTTGGTGCTTTTTGGGTCGTTCGTCGATTTTCTTGAGGAATTTGTTATCACTCCTTTGAGGTAAGTTGCTCTACACTTCACTACGAATCTATTGCACCAATTTTTGTTCAGTTTCATTGAAATTTTTGGATTGGTGATTTTAGAGCTAAGACCCCAATTTTCGGAATTTGGGGTTTGGTTGAATTGACCTTGGATTCTTGCAATTGACTATCTTAGATAGCTATATTTGAATCGTGGCTTGATTGGACTTCGTTTGCTTGATGAATTGCATGATGTAGGGTACTTTCCCATACCGAGTTTTTGCAATTTGGGGATTTTTGGGGTTGGATGAATTCTGATGGTGTAGAGTGTTTTTGAATGATCCTAGGGTGTGTTTTGGCATATTGGAGAGATTGATTTGGACTGATTGTAGCTTGCTTCAGCTATATTGAGAATTTTACCTTAGTGCCGGTTCTAAGTGTTCGATGCTCCATGTTTGACTAGTTGGTTGACTTAGACATGATGATTGATTTCTTTGTGATTGTCTATTTGATTCAGTAGCATTGTGTCTTTGTTCCTTTGGTTAAATGCTCAACTTGATGTCATGGCTACTTTGTTGAACCGTACTAAGCATGATTCGATCCCTATCACTTGGTTGCATTGCGTGCTATTTTGGATGGTGGTTTGCACACTTCAGCATGTTTGCTCATGTCTCATTCTAGTTTGTTTGAGTTGCAGATTATGGCTAGTTCATCAGGGAAGGGGCAATCTGCCTCGCGAAATGCGGGGAACATCTCAGCGGACGAGGAGGAACCTCGCCGACCATTCAGTCCGGTGCCTCTTCCGGGTCCTAACGATCCGCCGCCACCCAGAGGAAGCGTACCTGGTCTGCATCGGTTCATTGATGACCTGCCAGATATCACCCACTGGACAGCTTACTGGCAGATTCAACACCTTAAACCCACACCGGGGGTGAGGGTTGATTTTGAGGACATTAGGGAGCAATGTCCGGAGTTCCATGAGCTGCTAGTGCATCGGCTGACACGCGCTGACTTGCTGAGGCTGGTTCAGGTGGCAGAGCCCGCACCACTTCTTCCCCTCCAGGAGCTCTTGAGTACATTCGATTTAAACCCGAGGGTGAAGAACAATTATACGAGGCACATCCAGTTTCGCTTGGGAGGAACTCTTTTCCATGAGTCCTACGACACATTTGGAAGGTTGTTGGGGATTGACCAGTCCGCGGATCTCAGAGTTTTCAAGATTAAGGAATCGGGAGTCGAAAAAAAAAAGAGAAAAAAAATGTTCTTTAATTTTGTTCAAGTCGTGTCCCTTGTCTAGCAAGTGTCAGGTTGCGTCTAGAGTAAGTGTTGCGGAAGTAAGTATTGTCTTGCCTTTATCAAGTCAGGTTGTTCCTAGCTCGTTAAAGTCTTGTTCTCTTTCACTCTGGCAAAAGTTTGGTTCCTAATTGTGTGGTTAGTTGGGTAATCCTCTTGTTTGGTAGAAGCACCGTATACATCTTTCTAGGAACCAAGAGGTTTTCGGTTTGCTCATTCAAGTTGGTGCATTGTTGTGGTAAAGTTCTTGTTTGAGGACAAACAAAAGTTTAAATGTGGGGTGATTTGATGACGTTAGATTTACCGCATTTATCTCGCCACATTTGAACGACATTCCTCTTGTTTGACCCTGAATTGTGATGAACTTGAATGATTTTATTGTAAATTATGTTTGATTCCCCGTTGGCCCTCTTTTGGGTCGTTTGACGTGTTTTCAAGTTATTTTGATGAGATTTCAGGATTTCACATCGTAGAAGACTTTTCTACGAGCTTGGCGGTTCAAACGGGGATCAATTCGGAGCACAAATGAGGTTGGAATTGCCGAAAGAAGTTCGGAGCAAGAAGCAGCATCGAAAAGTGCGGTTTTCAGAGGCAAATGTGCGCCGGCGCACTTTTCGAAGTGCCAGGCGCACTTTGCAATTTATTTTCAAAAGTTTCGGCGGAATATTCAAGATGTGCGCCTTTTAGGGGTCAATGTGCGCCGGCGCACTTTTTGACCCCGCCAGGCGCACATTTGGCCATTTTTCAGCACTTCGACGGAAATTGGGTTTTTAACCCAATTTCGGGAAGAGAGAAGACACACATCATTTTCTGCAAATTCTCTACTTTTCTCTGACGAACCAGACACTCTGGAGGTGAAGACGGAGCTTTGGAGACGCGATTGAGCGAGGATTAGCGAGGATTAACTCAGGAGTTTGAAGGATTGATCGAGATTAGGTCTATTCGAAGTAAGATGTCTTCTTCTCCGGTTTTCTTCGTCTTTGTTTCTGCGATTTCTTCTGTAACGATGTCTGGCTAAACCTCTATGGTTGTTTAGATTAGATGAAGCGTTAGATAGGATTTTGTATGGATGATTTCGGGTTTCTAACCCGTTTATGTTAATCGATGATCTTTCAGACTTAGATGCGATTTCTCCTAAACCCTAATTTAAACTGTTTGACTCTGGCAACTTGATCAATTGTTAGTTTCTGAGTTTATCTTTGAATTGCGGGTCTGACCATGAACGCAATTCATTCTAGAGTTTAGGAGGTCGTTAGGTTCTCCAATAGCTTGACCATAGGATTGTCAGAACCTAATCTCTTTGCATGAATTTGTGGCATTTCACTGTTCTTGATTTCTTGCAAGTTAGCTTGACCATAGGAGCTTGTAGGTTTGAAAGAATTGAATCTCTACGGCCTGACCATGGAGTAGAGATTACAAAAGGAATTGCCGAGTCGTCTAGTCTGTTGAATTTCGTCGTCTGCATAGTTTCATCCATCTAAACCGAACTAGCGTGGATTCGAGTCTGAACAACCGCCTTAGTCTATCTCTGAAAAAACCCCAGTCTGCTTTAATTGCTTTGTTTGATTTCAATTGCATTCTTAGTTAATTTCATTCACAACCAATTCAAACCCAAAACGAAACCCTGAATAGCTTTGACACACTGTTCTGAGTAATAGAGAAAGGAAGACCCTTGGGAAGTAACGATCTCGCTAGAGCGATCTAGCGAGTAAAACTTTGTGTGCATTAATTTGCGCACCACTACCCAGCACCTCTCTGAATCGTATTATATGTCAGCACATCAAGCCCTCCATTTCAAACATGTGGCACCCACAGACTATGCTTGAACAATCTCTTGTGCATGTCACGATTCTTTCATCAGTTCTTGACCATTAACATCCTGCTTGAACACGTTGAATGTCATCACACCAGCATTTGTTTTTTCTTCCAACGCTAGCACGCCGTAGGCTAAAGTCTGCTCGTATTCAGACAACCACTTTTTAAACATTTTTGGGGTGTACTCTTTAGCTAGTTGTTTTGTCAGTTCGCTGTGCTCAAACCTGTCCAACGTAGAGTAATAGAAAGTGTTACGTATATTAAAGATATAGATTACTTTTCAAGCTATAATGAATTACAAACAGTTTAAAAACTAGTACGAAATTCAAGCAAAATATTACGTATGTTTTTAAAGTGTTACGTTTTGTAAGATAAAATAAAACGTATTACTTATAAAATATTACGAAATATAATAAAGTGTTACTTCTAGTATCACCTATTGAACGGTTTTGATGTTTTCATCTTGAAGTCCGTTTCAATTCCTTCTCTCTTTTGTTCTCCACTAGTCTGCTGAACTGCTGAAAAAATTCCTCCAGAGATAGGTTTGGTGCCAGGTAGTGCCTCATGTTACTGTTGCAAGTTTCACTTAATTGTGAGCTACGCATGCCACAGGTGAAATGTGATTGCATCCACGCTCTAGACCACTGTGTCCTTTTTTGGTAGATCTGAGTGAGCCATGGGTGTCCTTCTGGTTCACGATCAGGGAAGCATTTTTTTTTCATAAGACCCAGTGGACATCAAACTCAGCCTCAGTGTCAACCCCAAACATCAGGTAGCTAAGTTCAGCTACGAATACCTGATATCAATAAAGCTGTTACGTTACACATGGCAGTGTGAAGCATAACAAGGAAAAAAGTGTCACGTAAGATGATTTATATTACGTAAGTGGCTAAAGTGTCACGTTTTTTAAATCTTTAATAAAACGTATATTGTATGAAATATTACGAAAGCTAATAAAGTGTTACGTTTTTTATGCTTAAGTAAAACGTATCTCATATAAACACCCCTGTTGTGGTACCTTGTCACAGAGTGATCCCAAGTTCCTGGCAGCATTATTGAGGATGTGGAATGTACATAGACCATGGTATGTAACCGGCATTGGATATATGGCCTAATACCGGCGGCAATTGCAGCTGCTTGGTCGGTGAAGATACTGGTTGGTTTCTTTCCCCCATGCATTTGTCAAACATTTGGAACAACCATTCGAAAGTAGCTGCGTCTCGTCAAACAAAAGAGCAGCACCGAATATCACCATATCTCTATGGTGGTTGTACCGACGAATAAAGCTGTTACGTTACACATGGCAGTGTGAAAAGTGTTACGTTTTTTACAGATAAGTGTAAAATGTAATACATTTAAAATATTACGAAATCTAATAAAGTATTACGTCTGATAACCTTAAATAAAACGTAACAGCTTTGAAATATTACGAAGGGTTATAAAGTGTTACGTTTTTATATATTAAATAAAACGTATTACGAATTAGAGAGTATTACTAAGGGCCTGTAGTCTTTGTTTGTTCTGTAAGTGGTGTCGAAACTGATTGAGTCCCCAAACACAGAGAATTCTTCACGCATCCTATTGTCTGCCAAAAGACACTCAAGATTTCATTGCAATTGTCTTCCTGAAGCTCATAGAAGAAATTTTTTTCCTCTCTTGATCGAACTCTAAAATAGCGCTGCAGTGATGATCCTTCAGCGGTGCTCAATGCAGAGTCTGGTCTTTCCCTGTTGTGGTTACGGAGATCTTCGTATAAGAAACCCACATGTTTGGCCCCCTGCCATTTGCCTCATTATGTCGAAAGATTTCCTGG
>JAVBHU010000315.1:0-25641 GCA_034768395.1 Linum lewisii | reverse complement strand
TGTGATTGTTAGGATTGTACCCAAAACCCAATTTAATTTTTTTTCCCCTTTTAAAAATCAAAAAATGTAGAAATGGATTTTGTCAGTGAGTTAAAAAACCCCAATTTGTGCCAAATTTGCGGGAAACATCATTTTTTGTGCAAAAAGTTTTTTTCACAATCAATTTTAAAAATTTTCGATACCTTTGTATCAAAAAAGTTAAATCATGTTCCCACATTTGTCCTTAGCAAAATATTTTTCTCTTTTTGGGATTTGGGTTTTTGGCCCCCAAAAAATTTTTTGGAAAAAAAAAATTTTGTTGCCAAATTTAAAAAAAAAAAAACCCAATTTTTAAAATAAATGAAATATTATTTGTTTTAAAAACCCCATCAAAAAAATTTTTGGCTTTTGGTGAAGGTTTTTTTTCCCCCAGTTCATTGCGCGCCCCCCAACCTCCTTTAGTTTCGCTTGTTTCCATGAATGATTTTTTTTACTATGAAATTAAAATTTACTTTTAATATTTGCATTTTTGAGGGTTTGGGGGAATTAGATTTACCTCAAAGATGTTGAAACTTTTGTTGTGATCCCTTGAAAGATTCACCGAAGCTATAAAAAATGGTTGTTCCCTAAAGCTTTTCCCTAGTGTCGACAAACATTATGGGGAAATTTGAGAACTTTGGTGTGTGTTTTCCATCGAAGTTGCTTTAATGGAAATAATCATTTATGTCCACAATAATGCAGCTGGAGGGTGAAGGGGGTTTTTCCTTCTTTCGGGAAAAGTTCAACCCAACCCAATGGACTTCTTTCTCTTCAATAAAGGTTTGGTTTTTTTGAAAAAAACTAGATATTCCCTGACACTTCGGACTAGGAAAAAAAGTTGGATAAAATGGACCATTTTTTTTCATCCCAACCCAAAGGGTGGGGTGTTGTAGGAAAAATTTTAAGGCGAACTTCATTATTAGGGAATTAGGGTTGTAGTCCCAAATGGATTAATTGTATTTTTCCCCCAAAATTTTAGCAATTTCGTGGCAAAGAAGAAAACCCCCGGGGGAAAATGAGTGTCAACCTTTTACTTTTCCCAAATTTCTCGGGTCCCCCCCTTTCAATCAATAATCATTCAGGGTGTTCCCAAGTCAAATATTCTACTGAAAAAGGGGGACACAGGTAAACCCCTTTCACCAAGTTATGGGGGAAAAAAGTACCGAAAATCTTTTTCGGTTTTGAGGCTTGGCTTCTTTCCCCCTTTTTAAAAAGTATAGTCCCTACCCCCAAAAATTCGAAAAACCCCCAAAAATCAACATTTTTGTTTTTTGGGTTTTTTTAAAATTTATGAAAAAATTTCATTCTTTCATTATAAAAATTTTTAAACCCCCAAAACCCCAATTTTTTAAAATGTCTTTTTCTTCATAGTTTTAAGTTTGAAGTTTGGACTATAAAAAAGCCTGGTTGGAAATTTCCCAATATCTTCGACGGCTTTTTTCGTGATTTGTGTAAGTACTTGATGGGGGATGAACGCATAAAAAAGGGGAAATTTTAGTGTTTTTGGGGTATAACTATATAGAAGGGTTCTTACATCTTTTAAAATTCAAAAAAAAATATCAGCTCGGGTTTGTTTAGTATATTGGTTTTGGGGTATTTGTGGAGTTGGGTGTCGCACCCCAAAAACTCCCCCCCAGTTCGGAACAAGATTGGTCAATTATCGAGTTTCCAAAAAATATGGCGTTTTTATTTTCAGAGACTATTCAGGTTCATTTTGCAACAGCTGGTGCTAGAAACCCTTAAAATAACCCCCCCTGAAAAAATTTAAGGGAAACATAGGACGGGGAAAAAGAAAATGAGCCCAAAGTGTTGAAAAAAATTCCCTTTCCCCTTTGGGTCCCTTCTTGAATTTGTTTTAAGAAAGGGTTTTTATCAAGTAAGGGAAATTTTAAAAGCCGAATAAACCGGGATTTTTGACGTACTTTTAACCCCAAATTTTTGGTTTTTTTATTACAAATTTTTTAAGTCGTAGAGGATATTATTCAGGGTTCAAAAATTTGAATAATAATTTAGATATCAACGAAGTTGTCTGATGCCCAGTTTTAAAATTACATTCAAATTTTTTCCCCCAAAACTTTTTTTTAAAAATTTGGAAAAATTTATTTATAAAAAAAAATTTTAAAAAAAAAATTTTACATGTATAATTCGACGGGTATTTAAAAAAAATTTTGTATTTTTAAATGTAAAAAAAAAAAATTTTAAAAAAAAATTTATTATTTTTTCCATGGAATTTTAGTTTTGAAGTAATTTATTAGAACATGAATTTTTAAAATTTAAAATTTTTTATTAAAATTTAATGTAAATCATATAATTTATGCAAATAAAAAATTCCCCAAAAATTTTACTCAATTTTTATTTGAAACATTTTGTTTCCATATTAAAATTTAATTTGCTTTTTATTAGAAACTTTTTCCCATAGGGGGATAGGGGAAAGGGAAAGGTAAAAAAAGAAAAACCTTGGGTTTATAAATAAAAAAATAACATAAGACAAGGCCCCTTAAAAATTTTCCCAAAAAAATATGAAATGGAAAAAAATTTTACACAGATTTGTTTGGAGACACTAAAACCCCCTTTCGTGTTTCGGTTTTTTTCCCCTCTGATAGCAGCGAGCAGAAAAAAATTGGTATGGGAAACCTCAAAAATCAAAAAAAAAAAAATTTAAAATTAGTTTCATTTTTCCCAAAATTTTAAAAAAAAAAAATTTTTTATTTTTGTATGGATTTTTGGGAATCATAGGCTTTTTGAAAAATAAACCCCAACAGGCAAACAAAAAATAAAAATAAAGGGTTTTTACTAAAACTAAAAAAGAAAAAAAAATTAGGGAAAGTTGTTTAAAAATTCCCTGAAGGGAACAAACAAGGGGGAAAGGGGGGGGTTTCTTTCGGTTTGGGGGGGAAAACGAGAGAAATCAGAGGGGGTTTCTGAACCCTACTAGTGCAATCAAAAATTTGGGGAACATGATGAGAAAAGTTTGTATAACAGAAAGAAGGGGGGAAAAACTTTTTTTTGTGCAAAAAAATAACCTAGAATAAAAAAAAAATTGGGCAAATGGTTTGTGGATAAAAATTAGAGGAGGGGGTCGGGGGAAAATTTGGGGGAATGGCGAAATGATAATTGGGGGGGTAGTCATTCGGGTTTTTAGTGAAATCGGCTTATTTCGCGAGGGTGAATAATTTCAATCTATCGGGGGTTTTGGGGCCCGGCTTTGCTCAAAGGTGCCTGCGACTAATTAGCCCAAGAAACTTGGGGGGCCCCTGGTCCTGGGACAAAGTGTGAGAACCCGGGGCCCTGGTTTTTTAAAATGGGCAGTATAAAACTAGTCCTAGGCTGGGGGCTGTCTGGGGGCCCAAAAGTTTTGCGAAAAATTTTTTTTCCTTTTGTGTGATGGCACTAGGTTTTAAAAAACCTTTTTTTGGTTTTCCCTTGAAAATCTTTAAAATCCCCATTGATGTCTGTCGCCAAATTTTTCTCCCTTTTTCCCCTCCAATAGGTGATATACCTTATCATTGGGGAAAAACCTTTCGGGGTTTTTTGACATATTTCCCTTGAAATAAGCCCCCATGGTTTTAAAAAAAGTAGACCCTAATTAAGCTCCCCTGCCTCCCT
Organism: Linum lewisii; assembly: GCA_034768395.1. Taxonomy (NCBI): domain Eukaryota; kingdom Viridiplantae; phylum Streptophyta; class Magnoliopsida; order Malpighiales; family Linaceae; genus Linum; species Linum lewisii. The sequence continues at coordinate 22,017 of JAVBHU010000315.1, read as the reverse complement.
AACCCATTCTATGTCTCTTTAATTCTTTTTTTTTTCAGAAATTTTTTTTTCGATATTAAGATGATTTTTGACCCCACTCCTCCAACTTTAACAACTTCAGTTTTCCCCTATTGTTAATCTTTTACCCTTTCGAGGGAGTTTTTTTTTTTAATTCAAAATATTAGGTTTTTTAATTTATTTAACCCAATTTATTTATTTTTAAAAATTTTTTTTTATTCAGTTTTATTTTTTTTCTAAGGCTTTAATTTGGGACAAAAATTTTAAAAAGGTTTTTTGGTAAAAGCTCCCTTTTGATTTTTTAATTTAAAAAAAAAAGAATTAAATAAAAAAAAAGAAAAAAATTATAAAACGGGGGAAAAAAAGATTTGATTGGTTTTTTTTAAAAAACTTTATGCGGGAAAAAACTTTATGTTAGAGCTTTTGCATAAAGGGGTTTTAAAATTTACCAATCAAAAAACTTTTTCCTCTTTTAAATTTTAATTTTTTTTTTTTTTAATTTAAAATTTTTTTTTAAAATCAACAAATCAAAAATTTGGGGCTTTTCCCTAAAGTTTTTAAAAAATTTTGTGCATTGGGATGCTTAATATTTATTTTTTGGCCCCATTTTTTTAAATTACCCCCTTTTAACATCCTATATCTGTGTGTGAAAGAAAAATTTTTAAAAATAAATTTTTCCCCCAAAAATTTTTAAAATGCCCCTGATGCAAAAAATTTTAAATATAATAAAATTTAAATGTATGTATTTTGTGAAAATATGAGGGCGCAATTTTTTCTTGCAGAAAAATTTTTAGGTAATGAATTTTTATTTTTTGGGGTTTAGGGGTTTTGGGGGTAATTCGTTAAAAAAAAAGGTTATGGGTTAAATCCAATACCCCTTTGGAAAAAAAATTAAAAAATTTGTATAAAAACTACTCGTTAAAAATAAAATATTCTATATGCAAATTTTGATGGGTATTCGTTAAAAATTTTAAAAAAATTAGGTAATAAATTTTTTTTGGTTTGAAATATTTTATAAATATTTTTAAATTTTTAAAAAATTTTATTTATTTGTGTGGGGTCCCCCAAACTAGTTGGTAAAAATAACATTAAACCCCCCAAAATCTCTTGGCTAGCTTTGAAGAAATTAGGATAAAAGGAAGGCGAGCCAACACTTGGAACCCAAAGGGCGCCCCCCCCACAAGGGTAAAGTTGTTTTAAACCCCTTTATCATGGACACGGCCCCCCCCTATTTGTGAACCCCAACCCTTTTGAAAATGACCAAGGGGGAAAACAAACCTTGGCCCCCGACCCCCAGCGGGCCAACTCACAAGCCCAAAACCCAAAAAAAAAGTGCTTAGTCGCTCCCCCTCAAGTGCTAGGCCCGCCCCCCGAAACCTCCCGTGTATGGCCATGGGGCCCCCGGGGGTCCATACTCCCTTTGGGTTTAAAACCCCCCCCACTAGCCCAGGACAGCCCCAGTCCCCACCCGCGCGACATCCGCCCGACCCAAAAAATAAAATGCCACGAAATACACCCCCGGGGTTTCAATTGGGTCGTTTCCCACTTTTTGGTTCTTGGATTCGAGCCCCAAGGGGGGTTTTGATATTTTTGGGTTGGGGGCCCCCCCCTTCACGTCCATAAGTCCCATCAACCCCAAAAACCACCAAACAAAGGGGAAATTTTTTTGGGGGGGACTCATTATCTATCATTTTTAAATTTTTTTTTTAATATAAGTAAGTTGAAATGTGTTATTTTTTTATTTTTTTTTCCTTTAGTTTTAGGATTGGGTTTTTTTGGGCTTGGCCCCCCACCCTCCCCTTTTTAAAGGGGGATTCTTAAATTTTTTTAAACTTCATTTTTGGGGTTTCCTTTTAAAATTTGCTTTCCATTAGTACTTCTTATGATTTCTTCTTTTTGGGGGGGTTGTTGCTTAGCTTTGGGGAGATTGAGTTTATTTTTCTTACGGTTCCCCCCTTGAGTTGTGGTCCCCCCCCTTTTGATACTTTAGGGGGTTATAGCTTTTAATATATGGTCGATTTCCTAAAAACCACTTCTTTGGGTAAGTTTTGTTTTGACCCATGAATAAAAAGGTGTCATTTTTTTTTCATATGGCCCCGGTTTTTCCATCTTATTTTGGTATCAAGTTGGTTTTTTTTTTTGGGGGTTTTTTCCCCCTTAAAAAGTTTTTTTGGGGGGGCCCCAAAAATTTAAAAAAACCCCCTTTAAAAAAAAAAAATAATTTTTGTTTTTTTTTGGGGATACTATAAATTCTTATTTTGGTGTTAATAGTAGTGAAAGTTCATTTAAAATAGGACTCTTAAAATTTTTGGGGCCCCAAAAAAGAAAAATCCTTTCCCCAAAAGGGGGAAAATTTTGGGCCCCAAAGTGTTTTTTAAGGGTCCATTAACCAAAGTCTTTTTTATTCTACCCATTTAATTTTTGTTCCTTTCATTTTTCGTGGTTTAAAATCTAACATTTTTTGTTGGTGTGATGGGTTTTTTCGAAAAAAAAGGGTAGAGAAAAAAAAAAGGCTTTTGTGGATCATGGGTTTTTTGACTTTTTTTTTTTTAAAATTTTTGGGTATATCTTGATCACTTCAATAAGAAAAAAGCCCCTTCTTAAAAAAAATTTAAATTTCATAATTTTTGTTCTTTTATTTTTTTTTTTTCATTTTTAAAATTTTTTGTGTTCCCCGAATTTGGGAAACTTTAGTGGTGAGATGGGGTTGTTATATTTTAGATATTTGGGAGGGGTTTTGGGGTTTTTAATCCTTTGTTGAGATGTTGGTCACTTAAAAAGGTTTTACCCATTGTGGGGCCCTGCAATGACCACACTTCAAGGGGGAAAAACCCCCCCAAATTTTTCCCCAAAAAATACAGGGGCTTTTAAAAAACTTTTAAAACCCCCAATCAAAATAAGCCAAGTTTGAACGAGTTGGGAAAAAAGAGAATATCTTTTTACTACGGTCCCTCATCCCGTGGGGGGTCAGGGTTTTTCCCCCCAAACACCGACCCACCCCTTTTGGTTTAGGAAAATAAAAAAAATTTAAAATTTTTTTTTGATTTGAAGTGGGTTTAAATAGTGTTAATCAAAAAACGGCTAGTGGGTTTTTTAAAAAACGATTTTGAAAAAAAAATAAAATTTTTTTTAAAACAATAATTAAAAAACAAAAATTACAATCAAAACCAAAAAAAATAACTCAAAACAAATTTAATATTGATTTTCTTAAGAAAGGGAAAGAGAAAAACAATTTTTAGGATTTTAAAGTAACTAAATATTGCTTGGTCCCTTAATTTAGTGGTTTTTAAGTAACTACGAAAACATAATTAAAACACATATTAATTTTGAATGTTTGGGAAAAAAATGGGGAAAAAAAAGTATTAGGGGGATTTACGTAAGTTGGCGTTTGCTTTGGGCCCCTTAGTCTTTGAAGAAAAATGAGTTATTAGAATTGGTCCATTTTAATTGGGGTTAAAAAAATGTTGGGTATTTAAAAAGGGGTTTCTTTCTTGCAAAATTACTAGAAAAAAATAGTGAAATAGTGATTTACGAATTATAGAATGATAACCAGGTTTTTTTCAAACGTTGCCCCCCCTGTTTCAACGGTGCCACCCGCGAAAATTTTTTTTTAGAATGAAAAAAATGTTTAAAAAACCCTTTTAAAAAAAAAAAATGTTGTGTTTTTTTTTGATTTCTTGACTATTTTCTTTAAAAAAAGAGTATGTTAATTTATAGATGAAGACTCTTTTTTTGAGAGTTTGAAAAAAAAAAAATGTCGTGTAAAAATTGAAAATTTTAATGAAATATGTAAAATTTTTTATTTTTATCTTTACTATCGAAGTTTTTTTCCAATGGGCCCGTGCCATTCACCCCGGTTTTCCCCTTGGGTTTATAACAATAAATTATCGAAAATTTTTTGATCGGCGGGGAAAGTTGCACCAAGTTAGTAAAGAAGCTCAGTCAAGGAAAGGGGGTTGAACCCATAAAACATCCCAACCCCAAGCTGGGAAGGGGTTAAACCAAAGTAAGAGCTAAGGTGAAGAGAGTTGGGGGTTTTTTTTTAGATAGCCATAAGCGAAATAGGTGTGATTGCTCTTAGGAAAAAATGCCACACCCCCTGGGGCCCCCCATGGAAAATTTTACCGGTATCACATATGATGGTGTCATAGTAGGTATTTTGCACCCACCACGAAAAAGTGAAAACCAAAATTTGGGGCCCCCCAAATCGAAAAAAGGTCTACAAGGGGCCAAATTTCAAGAAAGCGTCCAAAAAAAAAGTCTGAGTCATGAAATGAGAGACGAGGGGAAAAAAATGAGTGGGTTTCCCGAGAGAAACACAAACAAAAAATTAAATTCAAGGCTATGAGGGAGAGAAAACCAAGAGGTAAACGTGTGAGGAAAAAACCCCTTTTCATCGAAAATCACTCAATGGGTTTTTTTTTAAACCCAAAAAAACCCCTTAAAAATTTCTAGTTTTGTTGTGGATTTTACAATAATCCGATGATCATTCAGGGGGGTGGTGTCATTTGACTTTAAAGGGCCCCATTGAGGGGCCCCCACAAATGGAAGTCCCCCAACCCTTTTGTTTTTCTAATTCAAGTTTGATAGTTCTTTTCAAATGTTTGGGTTTTTCCTAGAACTTTTGGTAAAAAAAAACCATAGTGAAATGAAGATGGGAGGTACTAAATTTTTCAAAGGGCAAAAAGGGGGAACCAATTACAAATGCTTGTCATTTTTTATTATTTGTACCTTTGAAAGAAAAAAAAAACCCCGGGCAAGGAACCCCAAAAATAAAGGGGAAAAGGGGGAGCAAAAAGGCATCATCCATCACAAACCTCCCCAAACCCCCTTAAAAAAATTTAAAATTTAAAGAGAGTCGTGGTTCAAGGAGAGACTGAACAATCAAGCTCACCCCCCCTATCAAAAAAAGGGAAAAATTTTTCTTTTTTGGGTCTCACTCAATTTATTTTAATTGGGAGTAGGGGGTTTAATTAAACTTTGTTTTTTTTGTCCCAAAATTTTTTAGGGGAATATTTAAAGAAGGGTGGTTGATGAGGCCCCCCGGGGACCCCGAAAAAGCCCCCAAAAATTTTAGAAAAAATCCGACGAAACAGGTGATCATAAGGGGCCCCCCCTAAAATTGCGGGCCCCTTCAATCAGTGTGCCCCCAATTTTTGAAGATCCCAATATTCTTGGGAGGGGCTTGGGGGTTGAAAAAATTTTAGGTAAAGGGGGAAAGGGGCCAGAAAACACTTGGACCGGTCACGTTCCCCCAAAAAAGCCCCCAAGGGGGGTTTCCCCCTTTTATCAAAAAATTGCCCCATCATTGTAATAAAGTACCTCAAGACACTCCAAAAACCCAACTTTTAAAACCCTTTACCCCCCCAACCCAATGTTCATGTCCCCCCGTTTAACTCACGCCACGCCAAATCTCTAGCCCCTGCTAAACCCCGAGGCCGCACTCCCTTACACTAAAAAAATATTAGGCTTTGGGGCACGAATTTTTTTCACGATTTAGTAAACAATGACAAAATTGTCAGGGTTTCCCCTTAAACACGGGTAATTTTTTCACGTTTTTTTTAAAGGAAAAAGTGAAAATTTTGTAGGTTCAAAAAAAAAAGTGTAAATATTTGTCCAGTTGGCAATCCGTTCCTTTTCCTTTTCACTGTGATAATTTTGTCAGGGTTTTTTAAAGGGAAAAATTAAACAAATTGTACGGTTCAATAAAAACCGTTATAAAAATTTTTTCCCCGTTGGCAATGGTTCCCCTTTTTCCCCCTTTCCCTTTTTTCTTCCCCCCCCCTTGCTTTCTGGCCCCTTCTTCTTCCCCCTTTTCCCCCTTTTCTTCTTAATTTTTTTTCCCCTTTTCTTTTACCTTTCCCTTGTTCTTCTTACCCTTCCCCCTCCTTCGTTGATTTGGACAATACCCCAAAAATGCCCAGTTTGCTACGACCCAATTTCTCCTCCCCTTTTGGTTTTAAAACGCTGAAAATTAATCGGCCGGAAAACCTTCAATTTTCTCGGTGTTTTTTTTGTTTGGAAGGAAAACCCCCCCCCCAATCAAACCCCAAACCCCCGGGCATTCTCCATCCCCCTTTTCCCCTTACCCAAAAATTTCCCCCTTTTTTCCCGTTAATCCCCGCCACCCTTTCCCACCCAAAAAAAGTGTCGCCACACCCCCCCAATTCATGACCAAAACCCCCCTTTTTTTTGGGAATTTTTTTTGAACATTTTGAGCTTAGATTGAAACCCCCGAAATACCCTGTTTGATTCCCAAAAGCCATGCTTTTTTGCTTTTTTTGAAGTTTGTTTCAAAAAGGGCCATTTTTTGTTTCCGTTGCAATTTGGGGGCCCAAAATTTGTTTGGGCAAAATTTTTTTTTGTTCGTGATTTTCAGGTTATGATTGAATTAGGATGGGAAGGAGCCCTTAGGGCCAAAAAGGGGGTCAACGGAGAGGCGGAGGAGATATGGCCCTTTCAAGATCGAGAAAAAAATCAAAAATTGCCCCCCCTTTTTTCCCGAAGAAGTTTTCGGCGGAACTTTAAATTTCGCCGAAAATATTTCCCCAAATTGACATCAGAAATTTAAAAAAGGCTTATAAAAGGGTTTGCAAAAAGTTTTCACCCCCAAAAATTTCTAAGTTTTCTCCAAAAATTCCAGGCTTTTCCAGCGCCTTTTAATGCAGAGTTCGGGGGGAAAAAAAGGGAAAATACAATTATTATTCAAAAAAACCCCCTTCGCAAAAAACCTTTTTTTCTAACTTTTTAATTTTCTTTTTTTAAACTCCAATCACAACCCTTTTTGTAAAGGGGCAACTCAAAATTTAGGGGTTGGATTTTTTTGTCCAAACTTGGAAAAGGAGCTTGCAAAAGGAAAGGAAATTTCCCGGTGTTCTTGGGGTTATTCTCTTTTTTTCCCCTTTTTTTTTTTGGCCCGTGTGGGCTGTTTTTTGGTTTCCCTTTTGGGTTGTTTGTAATTGTGCTATGTAGAGGTTGATTGTGTAAACATCTATGGTTGATTTAGAGGGAAAAAAATGATCTCTTAATTGTTTTTAATTCCTTTTATTGTTGAATGGTTATTCTTTATAATGTAATGCATGAGAGTGCTTAGATTACATGGTTTGTAGGTCTAGGGATTGAAGAGTGTGTGTTCTAAGAGATTAGGACATCTCAATTCAACATTGTTGCATAATTTCTCTCTTGTGCATTTTGTGGAACACTTGGTGTGCATTAGGTTTTTATTCAATTGACCTTTGATTAGTCTTTTGATGATTTCTTTGGTGGTTGGACATTGACATGACAGTGTGGTGTCTAGCCTAGTGGTCATAGAGTTATAGGAGAGTTTTTGTAGCTTGGCATTTCATCAAACACCTTTAATGCATCCTTAGTCGCTTAGCTTGAGAGCGAGAGCCTAAGTTGAGTGGATTTAGGATAGGAACTTAGTGCTACGAGAGTGCATTGAGTCTATAGAAGGGATTTGCGTGGTCATTCGGTTGCAACCTCGATCATGTTTGGCTTGTTTGTGCATTTGTTCCTCTTGAGCATCATGAAGCTATCTTTCCAAGTAAACCTCCTTTATTTTTTTATTTGCACCGCTTTACTTTCTTGCTTTAGTTTCGTTTATATTTTTTATTTCGTTTGCTTTCAAACCAAACTCCTTTTAAATGAATAGACCGTCCATGAACCATGTGAGTAGTGGCAATTGAGAGAACCCTCGTGGAAATACGACCTTGATAGTTGTGAGTTAATTCTTGCACGTCAAGTTTTTGGCGCCATTGTCGGGGACTGATCTATTCACTTCCTTCCAATTTAGTTTTGCTTCCTTTTACTTATTGTTTGCTATTGTTATCCTGCATTGTTGTTTATCGGGTGTGTTTGTTGTGCTTGTTTGCAGTTGATTGTGTAGTGGCATGAGGCGTTTAACTTGTCTTCAAGCACGAATCCAAGGGACTTGAACAATTGATTGAGCCACCAACCGCGTCCCACCTCATATAGTTGTAGAGAAGAAATTCACCACATCGCGCACAACATCATGTCTCAACAAGATGAAGAAGACAACCGATCGGAGCACTCCCACCACACTAATGACAATGACCCATGGGGAAAGGGGTGCGAGGCGTACACTAGTGATTATGCTCGCCCAACTCTTGAAGGGGGTTGCCTCTAGTATTGTTCGAAGACCCGTCAACGCAAGGAATTTGAACTCAAGCCTAATATGATCCAAATGGTGCAAAATGGAGTGGTGTTCAATGGCATTGATGGAGAATGCCATCTAGACACCTCAAGGACTTCTTGGAGATATGCGATACGGTGAGAATGATCAAGTGCCACCCGGATTGTGTGAGACTCCGGCTCTTTCCCTTCTTGCTCAAAGGTAGAGCCAAGTCTTGGTTGGAGAACCAACCTAATAGAGCATTCACACATGGGAGGGCCTAGCCAAAGCTTTCCTCAAATATTTTTTTCCTCCTTATATGACGGATGGAATTCGAGACCGCATCAACCCTTTGAACAAACAAGGGAGAGTTTTCCATGAGACTTGGAATAGGTTCCAAGCCCTCCTTCGGTCTTGTCCACATCAAAACATGCCGAATGGTCTTTGGCGGACATTTTTGCTAGGTGTCTTGACTTTGAGAATACAAGGATGATCAACCAAGCCGCCGGAGGTGATTTAAGGATGTCACTCCCGGAGATGCTCTAGAACTCTTCGCGGAGATGGCCAACAAGACAAGGAGTTTGTCTCGACAAAACCTCCTAGTCTAAGTATGGAAGCGACACTCACTATGATTTCGGGCCGTAAGTGTTGATGCACCAAAAGATTATCTAGTTATGGAAAGAAGCCTAGTTACCGGGACCCCGTGATGAAGATGATCCCATGATCGTTCTCTTATTCCAAGATTGATGCCATGGCCTCTCAAGTAAGTAATTTAGTATGCCTAAGCATCCCTCTAAGGCTTCATCATCTCAATTGGGTAATCCACGGTTGCTTCGGTGTATTGTTGTGAATGTTGTGGTGGCCAAGGCCATGATGCCAATGCTTGCCCTTCCGCTACTTCCGGGCCTAACCAAGGCGACCATGTTGAAGAAGTGGATTTTGTGCAAGGCCAAGGGTTCTATGGAAACTTAAACCTAAGGGAATTATCAAGGGGGTAACTACAACCGTCCTTGGAACCAAGGAGGCGGGTACAACAAGCCTAACCAAGGGTACCAAGGCCAAGGAAATCAAGGTGGTGGTTATAACAAGGGTTACAATCAAGGTAATTAAGGAGGATTCCAAGGCTATAGAGGGTACAATCAAGGAAACCAATGGACTCAAGGTGGTAACCAAGCCAAGGCAACCAAGGGAATCAAGGGGGAAACCAAGGTCAAGGGAACTAAGGAGGAAATCAATGGAATCAAGGTGGCAATCAAAATCAAGGTAACCAAGGTAGTGAGCGAGGTTCTAACCCACCTGGAATGTACAACCATAAAGGTGATGGACCACCCGAATTTAACAAACATCCTCAAAACAAAGAGGGTGGTTCTTCAATCTCTCAAGAAGACCAATGCGGCAATGATTCAACTTATCAAGAATCAACAAGCTTCAATTGCAAATTTGGAGAATCAAATGGGTCATATTTCTAAGGCACTCTCGGAACGACCCTCGGGCTCTTTGCCTTCCAATACCGAGGTCAATCCCAAAGGTCGGAGCATTGCAAGGTAGTGACCTTGAGAAGTGGAAGACCCTTGCAAGAGGCAACCACTTCCCCAATTGACTCCCAAAAGGTCAAGCTCCTACTTAATGGTTGATAATTATGATATTAATGATCCTTCGGATGAAGTTGAGGTTGAAGTCGAACCTCCTACGGGTAATGTGAGCACTAAGGTTGCCAAGGAACCTAGTAAGGCTACATCAAGTACACCACCAGTCTCTCCTTCCGCACCGGTTGTATCTCCATACAAGACTAAGCCTCCATACCCATCTCAATTGAAGAAGGATGGTCTTGAGAAGGTTTTCAAGAAGTTCGTGGAGCGGATTAGTCAAATGCAATTCTCTCTTTACGTTCCTCGAAGTTATGACTATGATGCTCAATATGCTAAGTTCATGAAGGAACTCTAAACCAACAAGAGGAAGTTACCGGAGACATCTCTAGTCCACCTCAATGTGGAATGGTCCGCCGTTCTCTTCAAAAGTCCACCTAAGAAGCTCAAGGATTCGGGTACCTTTACTATCCCTTGTGCTATTGGTAATATCTCTCTTGCTAATGGTCTTGCGGATCTAGGTGCTAGTATCAATGTCATGCCTTATTGCGCATTTGAGAAGCTAGGGTTGTCTAATCGTGGTCCCTACTCGTATGTACATTCAACTTTGCGGACAAGTCGACCAAGAGTCCTAGGGGGATTGTTGATGATGTGCTAGTTAAAGTAGGCCCTTTTATCTTCTAGTTGACTCTGCGGTCATAGATACGATGATGTGGATGTCTCATTGATATTTGGTAGACCATTCCTAGCTACTTCTCGTGCTTTGATTGATGTGCATGATGGAAAATTGACATTGAGAGTAGGACAAGAGAGTGTCACATTTTGCATAGCCGATGGCATGAAGTTTGCTCACGCACAAGATAATTTAGTGTACTCTTGCGATACTATTGCTTCAGCTAGTGTGTGTAGTATCTCTAACTTCGTGTGTCGAGATTCTTTGGATGTTTGCCTTAGAATGGATGTGCAGGAACATTTAAGTACCCCGGAGTTAAAAGCTCAAGTGGCCTACCTTGATGAAGGAAGAAACAAGTTAGAGGGTGAAACGGTTTTTTGTTGCTCTCCCTAAGGTGGAAAGGGTGAAGACCTCCTATGAAGAACCACCTACTCTTGAGCTCAAGCCTCTTCCCGCACATTTGGAGTATGCTTTTCTTATGCCAAATTCTAAGCTACCGGTCATCATCAATTCTAAGCTTCTACCCGAGCAAAAGGACCGTCTGATGGAGCTCCTCAAGAAGTACATGAGAGCTATTGCGTGGAGCATCTCGGATATTCGAGGTATAAGTCCCACCTTTTGCTCACATCGGATTATGGAGGAAGATTTCAAGTCGGTTGTGCAACCACAAAGAAGGTTAAATCCAAACATGAAGGAGGTTGTAAAGAAAGAGGTTATTAAGCTTATGGATGCGGGGATTATCTTTCCTATATCGGATAGCCCTGGGTTAGCCCCGTGCAAGTTGTTCCCAAGAAAGGAGGGATCACGGTGGTAGCTAATGACAAGAATGAGCTTATCCGACAAGGACGATCACCGGGTGGCGTGTTTGCATAGATTATCGTCGACTCAATGATGCCACTAGGAAGGATCACTTTACTCTACCTTTCATGGATCAAATGCTCAAGCGTCTCTCCGGTCACGAATACTATCGTTTCTTGGACGGTATGTCCCGCTACTTTCAAATCTTGATCGCTCCGGAGGACATTAAGAAGACCACATTCACATGCCCCTTCGGTACTTTTGCTTATCGACGGATCCCCTTTGGGTTGTGCAACGCTCCCGCTACCTTCCAACGGTGTATGCTTGCCATTTTTGATGATTTCGTGGAAGATATCATGGAAGTGTTCATGGACGATTTCTTGGTTTTTGGAGATTCATTCGACCTATGCTTGAGGAACCTTGAGAAGGTCTTACGTCGGTGTGTGATAAACTTGATAAAATCGGGTTTACCAAGGTCGTATTCCTCGGGGTTCTCTCAATGGCCTCTACTCACATTCCTCGTAGACGGTCTATTCATTTGAAAGGAGTTTTGATTTGAAAAAGACTTTAAAAACTTAAAGGCAACTAAAAGGAAGAAAGAAAGAATAATGAGGTGCAAGTCAAAGACAAAGGGGCTCTCTTGGTGGGTAGTTTCATCATGCTCAAGATGACTAATTGAACAAACAAGTCAATCAAGATCGAGTTTGCACTCGATGACCATGCATTTCACTTTTTTAGACTCGATGCACTCTCGTAGCACCTAATCCCTATCCCAATACCACTCAATTTAGGCTCTCGCTCTCAAACTAAGTGAAAAAAGGATGCATTCTAAGTGTTTGATGAAATGCCAAGACACAAGACCCTCTCTTAAGACTCTATGACCACAAGGCTAGGCACAACACTCTCATATCAATGCCCTAACACTAAGAGATTCACCAAAAAGCCTTTCAAACTCAATTGAATGAAATTCCACATGCACCAAGTGTTCGATAAAATGCCCAAGAGAGAAATCAAGTGAAAATGGTTGAAATAAGATGATCTAATCTCTTAGAACACACTCACTTCAATCCTAGACCTACAATCTATGCAATTCAAGCACTCTCATGCATCAAATTACAATGAATGGACCAAATTAAGCAACATGGCAAAAAATGGCATTAAGAACAAGTCTAGGAATCATCCTCATACAACCAAGATCAATCATGGCAAGTTCTATACAATCATCTCCCTATCATAGCACAACTAATCTACCCATCCAAGATGAACCCTAGAAAATCAGCCACACATGGCCAAGGGAGTAAAGAGAGAAGAAGGAAGAATGGTCACCAAGAACACCATGGATGAATCCTTGAGATGATCTTCACTTCTCCACTTGTAAGCACTTCTCCCAAGGTTTGTTGGCTTCAATCCTAGCTCCAATGGCTTCAAATTGCTCCAAAAACGTGCTCTAGGGTTTGAGGGTTCGTGGAAATGTATTTGGGGTTCAAGAGATAGCATAGAATTGCCCAAAATGGCCAAAAACAAGAGTATATATAGTGCAGGGGCAGTGCACGGCGTGCACCTATGCACGGCGTGCAGGGTGCACGGTGTGCAAGGCTGCACGGCGTGCACCTTGGAGCTGAATCTTCTTCGGAGCCTCCTGGACAGCCCGTGCACCAAACCGTGCACGGTGCACGGCGTGCATCATGCACGGCGTGCACATCTGCACGGCGTGCACCCCTGCACTCTGCAGAAAGCTCGATCTTGCCACGTCCACATCTCCTCCGTCCTAGCTCTGATTGACCTCCGTTTGATCCTACGTGCTCCTTGTCACCAGTACTATAATGCCAAGACCTGAAAATACAAAGAAAACACCTCCAATAGACATGGAATTGGCCTCAAAGTGGCAACCGGGCAACAGAATAGCACTTAGCACAAAACTCCGATAAAAACACATTAAGCACGGCATTTAAGAATCAAACACGGGCATTTCAAAGGTCATTCATAAGCTTAAAATGCACTAATTAAAGTCACATCAAATTCCCCTACGACTAAGCTTTGCTTGTCCTCAAGCAAATGAATTAGAAAACATCCAAGTTCACAAATGACAAGTTCGGTCCATTGAGATTCAAGCAATCACAATTTAGCTTAAACTGTTCCACGAACAAACTAAACCTACACATGCAAGAACATCAACCAAACAAGTCTAAACCTCACTAATTTTGCACACTTCAAGTAGTGGTTGATTGGGACACAGCAAAACCGACCACGACAACACCAACTCTAATCAAAAGGACTTGAAATCGGAACATGGATCGTGAGTCGTGAATGTGGCTATCGACTCGACTTCATCCGCTTCTAGATCCGCACTTTACAACTCTGGCTAGGATCAAGGGCTACATTTGAGAATTCTTTTTCTTTCTTTTTTTTTTTCTTACTGCATACTAGTGCTCGATTCAACACTTCACTTAGGTGTTGAACCTGCCTAGCTCACAGCCTTTGCCCTTTTTGCTTAGTGCTCAACCCGACACTTCACTTAGGTGCCGAGCTTGCTAGCTTTTCTTTTGAGTTCTTTTGAGCATTTTTTTTCACAATTTAGCCACTTGATCCTTAGCCCCTTAACAACTTCCGTACAAGATTTCGAATTGGATTCCGTCTAATCTCAAGCCACAATCACGAAAGATCAAAAAGAGAATGAAAAACATGGAAGAGGGGGAAGAAATTCTGAATGCCTTCATCATCCTAGACCGGTGTTATCGAGTGGTATAAAAAACACGTATCAAACCAATCAACCAACATACAAGAGTGATAAAATCTCAGTTCTGGCCCAGACTCATTTGATATTAGTGCTAACATGCTGGTTATAGGTTCTAAGTGGAACAATCTAAACATCATTGCGAAGGCTTGAAGTCAATTACACACCGAAAGTCAAGAACGAACGATTCTACAATAGAGGAATTCGACATTCAATTAAGATCATGCAACACATCAGAACATATCTTAAGACTTCTACCGACAAATAATCACACCAAACCTCAAACTCCCCTACGACTAACATGAGCATTGTCCTCAATGATCAAGAGAGAGAGGGTAAGGTGGAACGAAGTTACCGCATTGGTAGAGAGGAGCATAGGACGTAATAGAGGTGAAAAAGTTCCATGATGATCCTTGGTGAAGAGTGATCGAAAATGCTTGCCAAACCTTATTCAAAAAGCTAAAACAACACAAAAACTAAAAGAGCAAACAGGAGCAATAAAAGTAAAGATAACATGGGGTGCCTCCAAGAAGCGCTTGGTTACCGTCTTAAGCTCGACGAAGCACACGGACCAGCTAAGTAAAACCATCCCAACTCATTACCTCTTTGAAATCGAAGTCATTACCTTCGCATGGCACACGGAACTTGAATTGAACCTTACCGACTTCGGGAGGTGTGAGCTCGGATTTCCCGGATGATGAAGTGTGAGCAATGGAGAAGGGGCCAAACCACTTTGAGTGAATTCTCTCATCGGGTGGCTTCTTAGTCTTGATAGTCTCACCCATTGGTGCGGCTTCCTTGCCCTTCTCGGGTGGCTTCTTCACACCTTTCTTCTTAGCCTTAGGTGGAGTCTTTTGAAGCACGAAAGGTGGAGCCTCCTTTACTTCATCCTTTTTCTCCTGCACATCACTAAGAGCAAACAACTCCGCAAGACTATGACGGACAAGGTTAGTGCTATTAGTAGCCGAAGTAAGCTCATGCGGATTCTTAGGATCATGGTGACTAGCATAAGACAAAGTAAACTCCATGCCATTTGAACGGTCAAAGATCATGCATTCATTATCGACCTAAGTGTAAGTTTACCACCGTAGACATCAATCAAAGCACGAGAGGTTGCTATGAAAGGTCGTCCTAGAATCAAAGGCACATCGGTACCACCCATAGCATCTAGAATAACAAAATCCACAAGGAATTCAAAAGCACCAACCTTAACCAACACATCTTCGACAATACCACGAGGGGATGTCACAGATTTATCCGCTAATTGAACATTCATTTGAGTTGGTTTTAGTTTCCCTAGGCCTAACTTCTTAAACATGCAATATGGCATAACATTGATACTAGCACCCAAATCGGCTAAGCCTCTACTTATTGCATGTTCACCAATAGTGCAAGGAATAGTAAAGCTACCTGGATCCTTAAGCTTTTCCGGTGGCCTCTTAGAGAGAATGGCGGAGCATTGTTCGTTGAGCTTTGCCGAAGTCACATCCGTAAGCTTGCGTTTGTTGGTGAAGATCTCTTTCATGAACTTTGCATATTGAGGCATCTTGGTGATTGCTTCTCCAAAAGGCATTGTGAATTGCACCTTGTCAAGAATCTCAACAAACCTCTTGAAATCTTTTTCCATGGAATCCGCCTTCAAGCGAGAAGGATAAGGTGGTTTAGGCTTGTACGGAGGCACAACCGGTGCGGGAGGAGAGACCGGAGTGGCACTCGTCGTAGCCTCTTGAGAACCAACCGTATTGGTCATCTTAGAAGCTTCTTTAGCCTTGGCTCTTCTATCTTTAACCTCAATCTTATCTGTGTCATCATTGGAAACAACGTCTTCAACCAAAACATATCATCATCTTGAGTTCTTACCGCTTTAGGCGTTTGGTCTTGGACTTGCTTACCACTCCTCAAAGTTACCATCATAAGCTCATCGGGAGCCTTGGGGTTGACCTCGGTGTAGGAGGGTAGGCTACCCTTTGGTCTCTCCGAGAGTGCCTTAGAAATATGTCCTAATTGGTTCTCCAAATTGGCAATAGAAGCTTGTTGATTCTTGATGAGTTGGATCATTGCCGCATTGGTGTCTTCTTGAGAGATCGAAGAACCACCCTCCTTATTTTGAGGAGGCTTGTTGAACCCGGGTGGTCCTTCACCTCTATGGTTGTACATTCCCGGTGGGGTAGGACCTTGGAAACCTTGACTTGGATGTCCACTTTGATTCCATTGATTTCCCCCTTGGTGCCCTTGACCTTGGGTCCTCCTTGAGTCCCGTGGCTACCTTGGTTAGGTTACTTCCTTGAGACCATTGGTTGCCTTGATAACCCCTATAACCTTGATAACCTCCTTGATTTCCTTGGTTGTAGCCCTTGCTATAACCACTACCTTGACTCCCTTGGCCTTGGTAACCTTGGTTAGACTTGTTGTACCAAGGTCGGTTATAGTTACCTTGATAGTTACCTTGGGGGCTGAAATTACCATGGAAACCTTGACCTTGTGCGAAGCTTACCTCCTCAAGGTCGCCTTGGCCAAGTTCAGGAGTGGTGGAACGACAAGCACTAACATCGTGGCCTTGACCCCCACAACCTTCACAACAAAATACCGAAGCAACCGGTGGATTACCCACTTTAGATGGCTTAGGCATACTAAGATTGCTTACTTGTGAAGCCATGGCGTCGATCTTAGACATAAGGAGAGCAATCATGGGATCATCTTCATCTCGGTGCCCCGGTAACTTAGGCTTCTTCCCATAGCTAGACGAATCCTTTGGTGCATCAACACTTACGGACCGAGAGTCATAGTGAGTGTCGCTTCCATACTTAGACTTAGGAGGTTGTTGTCGAGACCAACTCCTTGTCTTGTTGGCCATCTCCGCGAAGAGTTCTAGAGCATCTTCGGGAGTAAGCGACCTTAAGTCACCTCCGGCGGCTTGGTTGATCATCCTTGTATTCTCAAAATCAAGGGACCTAGCAAAGATGTCCGCCAAGCTCCATTCGGCGAAGTTGTGATGAGGACAAGACCGAAGAATGGCTTGGAACCTATTCCAAGTCTCATGGAAGAGCTCTCCCTTGTGTTGTGTGAAGTGGTTAATGCGGTCTCGGATTGCATCCGTCATATAGGGAGGAAAGAACTCTTCAAGGAAAGCTTCGGCTAGGCCTTCCCATGTGGTGAAAGCTCTACTCGGTTGATTCTCCAACCATGACTTAGCTCTACCTTTGAGTGAGAAAGGAAAGAGCCGGAGTCTCACACAATCCGGGTGAACTTGGTCATTCTTAACTGTGTCACATATCTCCAAGAAGTCCTTGAGATGCCTAGATGGACATTCACCATCAATGCCATTGAACACCACTCCATTTTGAACCATTTGGATCATATTAGGCTTGAGCTCAAAGTTCCTAGCATTGACGGGTCTTCGAACAATGCTAGAGGCTGCCCCTTCAAGAGTAGGACGAGCATAATCCGCCAAGGTACGTCTTGCACCCCTTTGTGAGTGATCATCATCATTGGTATGGTGAGAATGCTCCGAACGGTTGTCTTCATCTTCATGGTGAGACATGTTGTTGCGTGTGGCGCTATGAACCAAATGAGAGGGAGAGAAGGTTGGTGCTCAATTACTTGCGCAAGACCTTGAAGTCGTGCTTGAAGACGAGTGAGTCGCCTCATGCACTAGTACAAGATACCTACAAACAAGCACAACAAATACACCCAAGTAATACGACAATGTGGAATAACAAAACCAAACAACAAGTAAAAGGAAGCAAAAACTAAATTGGAAGGAAGTGAATAGAACGGTCCACTACTAAATGCTTTCAAAGGATTGAGAAAGTCCCGGCAACGGCGCCAAAAACTTGATAAACTTGATAAAATCGGGTTTACCAAGGTCGTATTCCTCGGGGTTCTCTCAATGGCCTCTACTCACATTCCTCGTAGACGGTCTATTCATTTGAAAGGAGTTTTGATTTGAAAAAGACTTTAAAAACTTAAAGGCAACTAAAAGGAAGAAAGAAAGAATAATGAGGTGCAAGTCAAAGACAAAGGGGCTCTCTTGGTGGGTAGTTTCATCATGCTCAAGATGACTAATTGAACAAACAAGTCAATCAAGATCGAGTTTGCACTCGGATGACCATGCATTTCACTTTTTTAGACTCGATGCACTCTCGTAGCACCTAATCCCTATCCCAATACCACTCAGTTTAGGCTCTCGCTCTCAAACTAAGTGAAAAAAGGATGCATTCTAAGTGTTTGATGAAATGCCAAGACACAAGACCCTCTCTTAAGACTCTATGACCACAAGGCTAGGCACAACACTCTCATATCAATGCCCTAACACTAAGAGATTCACCCAAAAAGCCCTTTCAAACTCAATTGAATGAAATTCCACATGCACACCAAGTGTTCGATAAAATGCCCAAGAGAGAAATCAAGTGAAAATGGTTGAAATAAGATGATCTAATCTCTTAGAACACACTCACTTCAATCCTAGACCTACAATCTATGCAATTCAAGCACTCTCATGCATCAAATTACAATGAATGGACCAAATTAAGCAAACATGGCAAAAAATGGCATTAAGAACAAGTCTAGGAATCATCCTCATACAACCAAGATCAATCATGGCAAGTTCTATACAATCATCTCCCTATCATAGCACAACTAATCTACCCATCCAAGATGAACCCTAGAAAATCAGCCACACATGGCCAAGGGAGTAAAGAGAGAAGAAGGAAGAATGGTCACCAAGAACACCATGGATGAATCCTTGAGATGATCTTCACTTCTCCACTTGTAAGCACTTCTCCCAAGGTTTGTTGGCTTCAATCCTAGCTCCAATGGCTTCAAATTGCTCCAAAAACGTGCTCTAGGGTTTGAGGGTTCGTGGAAATGTATTTGGGGTTCAAGAGATAGCATAGAATTGCCCAAAATGGCCAAAAACAAGAGTATATATAGTGCAGGGGCAGTGCACGGCGTGCACCTATGCACGGCGTGCAGGGTGCACGGCGTGCAAGGCTGCATGGCATGCACCTTGGAGCTGAATCTTCTTCGGAGCCTCCTGGACAGCCCGTGCACCAAACCGTGCACGGTGCACAGCGTGCATCATGCACGGCGTGCACATCTGCACGGCGTGCACCCTGCACTCTACAGAAAGCTCGATCTTGCCACGTCCACATCTCCTCCGTCCTAGCTCTGATTGACCTCCGTTTGATCCTACGTGCTCCTTGTCACCAGTACTATAATGCCAAGACCTGAAAATACAAAGAAAACACCTCCAATAGACATGGAATTGGCCTCAAAGTGGCAACCGGGCAACAGAATAGCACTTAGCACAAAACTCCGATAAAAAACACATTAAGCACGGCATTTAAGAATCAGACACGGGCATTTCAAAGGTCATTCATAAGCTTAAAATGCACTAATTAAAGTCACATCAGTGTGAAGAGACCAATCTCGCGTTAAGTTGGGAAAAGTTCCATTTCATGGTCAATGAGGGGATTGTTCTTGGTCACAAGATCTCTAAAAAGGGCATTGAGGTTGATAAGGCAAAGTTAGAGACCATCTCTCAACTTCCTCCACCCCTTCCGTGAAAGCTGTGACAAGTTTCTTGGGCATGCCGGTTTCTATAGGCGCTTTATCAAAGACTTCTCCAAGATAACTACTCCTATGACTCCGCTTCACGAGAAGGATGTGGAATTTCGCTTTGATGACGAATGCATGCGAGCCTTAGAACTCCTCAAGGATAAGCTCACGAATGCTCCTATCCTCATTGCTCCAGATTGGTCAAAGTCATTTGAGTTGATGTGTGATGCTAGCGATTACGCTATTGGAGCGGTTCTAGGCCAACGAATCGACAAGAGATTCCATCCAATATACTATGCAAGTAAGACTCTCAATGATGCTCAAGGAACTACACAACTACGGAGAAGGAGCTCTTGGCCATAGTGTTTGCTTTTGATAAGTTGATGAACTGCAGAACAGGGTATCAAATACTACTCAGCTTTTAGGCTAAGTAGATCATATTCCACGGGTCTTTTAATAATTGTTTACTCAAATATATAGGCAGATTACTCAGGTTTAACACTTTGTGCGTGGTGTGAGTTCCACGACTTCTAATCTAAGAAATGCAAGGAAATTAAAAATTAAACTGAAAGATTGGTTGGTTTAGACAAACGACAGACAAACTTAGACTTCGAATCCCCTTCGTTCACCAGAGCATTGGCAATCAACAGATCAGCGGATTTCAATTCTCGTTCAATCAATTCTAAGACACCATCATAACTCCTGGCCCTTAGGTTTAAGACTGGCGAACGTTTGCTCTATCCGATCTAGCTACCAGATTAATTAGCCGCCCGGGTACGGTTTCCTCTCGCAACACTTAACTAACTGGTGGAATTACTAACGATTTATGAGTTACTCTTGTAGTGGATTAATCCTAACTGGTTCCTACGAAAGGCACACTCTAATGAATAGGTTAATTGTTGTTCTATTTGGTGTTTTAAAGTAAGGCGAGTGTTCGCTTCTATCCTTAACTTAACAAGAATCTAATCTAGGTGATCAATCCAGACAAGAAACATAAACAACGAAGAACAAATCAAACATGACAGAGAAACTGATTGAACTTTGAATCTAATCACGCCGATCCGTGACAGCTTTAAAGCCCTGGGTCACTTAGAGTTCATTGATGACACTCTATTTGACGTGATTATCAACCTCATTTAAGCGACATTTCCTTGCTTAAGACATGGTTTTTAGGGTAGAATAACGAATATTCAATCAATTGCTCTATCTCGTGCCATTTGTTTTACTTTGGCCCGTTTCGGGTCTATTTGAGGGTTTTCTAGTGTTTCTATGTTAGCACAGGTTTTTGCCGTCAAATAAGTAGCCAAGGACGTGTCTAAGGCACTGGAACCTCGAGGAATTGCACCGGAATCGATCCAAGGAGTCAATCAAGTCGAACCAAACCCTGCCCCATTTTACACTGAAGTTTTCGGTGAAATCCCCCAAGGTTTTCGGCGAAAAACCCAAGAACAAATCGGCAGTGCTGACAAGAAGAAGTTTTTGGCGAAAACTCCAAGTTTTCGCCGAGAACCCCGGCGTTCGAAAATCACAGGAGAACTCAGCCGGCGATCAGTCATTTTACAAAGGAATTTTTGACGAAATTCCTTCACATTTTCGGCGAAAATTCGAGGCAAAATTCGGCGGTATTAGGGTTAAGTATAAATACTTAACCGGCGGCCCAGACCTGATATCATATCATACTTACTTTTTACACGAATACCGAATACTTTGAGGATTTTCAAGAGTTCTGAAGTAGAGTTTAGAGTTCGAAGAGCCAGGAAGAGATCGTGACGCCATCCCTTTCATCTCGAAGACTCGGAGCTAGGATTGCAGTTTACCGGAAGATCGAAGTTCTGCCAGAGTCGTCTTAATTAGGTTTTTCAGATCCTTTTTGTTCTTCCTCTGTTCAAGATGAACTCTATCTTTGTCTTTGATTCTTTGTGAAAAACATGAGTAGCTAAACTCTCAGAGCTTAGACTAGATGAACCTAAGTGACCCAGGGCTTTAAAGCGGTCAGGATCGGCGGTGATTAGATTCAAAGTTCAATCAGTTTCTCTTTCATGTTTGATTTGTTCTTCGTTGTTTATGTTTCTTGTCTGGATTGATCACCTAATTAGATTCTTGTTAAGCTAAGGATAGAAGCGAACGCTCGCCTTATGGTGAGACCTCCGGTCGTTGGTCGGATTCAGCAAATAAAAACTACTAATGCTAAGAAAAAAGCGTTTATAGCAGATCGTATTCCACGGGCCTTCGAATGATTGGCTACTTCAGAACTAACAAATTATTCAAAGAAAAAACAAATTATTGCGTGGTGTGAGTTCACGATTCTACTTCTAAGAAATGCAGAAAAATTAAAAAGATTAAACTAAAGCAGATTGAGAATTAGGGTTTGGAAACAAGAATGACAGACGAACTTAGACTTTGAATCCCCTTCGTTCCCCAGAGCATGGCAATCAACAGATCACGGATTTCGATTCTTATTCAATCAATACTAGACACACCATAACTCCTTACCCTTGGTTTAAGACGGCGAAATTCGCTCTATCCCTTTAACTAC
>JAVBHU010000313.1:0-25653 GCA_034768395.1 Linum lewisii | reverse complement strand
AAAATTCTTTTTAAACGCCATTTTTTTATATTTGGGGCCCGTTTTTCCCTTTTTTTTTTTTTTTTTTTTCAGGTTAAGGTAATCTGGGGAGTGATTAAAGGGCTCAATCCCCCCCCCCCCTTTTACATGAAAGTTCATTCATTTTAAAATTTTGGGCTTTGAAAAAAAATTTTAAAGGGGTTAAATCATGGACTTCCATTGGATTTCTAATTTTACCGCCCTCGCGTTTGGGGCGGGGATAAAGCCCATTGATGTTTTAATCTCACGGGAAACAAAATCAATAAATAAAAAATTTTGAAATTAAACTTTTTTAAAAAATTAATTTTGGGTGGGGAAGTCTAAAGGGCTTTAGGATTCAAAAATAAGTCGCGGGGAAAAACAAGGCCCCCTTGGGGGGGGGGACTTTCCATGGGGATCTTCCGGGAATTACCGCTACAAAATTGGGCGGGGATGAAACCATTGTTGGGGTAGGTTTTTACCAAACAAAGTATAAAAAATCCTAATTTTGAAATAAAAACCTTTTTCAAAAAAATTGGGGGGAAGTAAAAAATTTTTTGGGGAGGATTCGAGAATAACCGCGGGAAAACAGGGGATTACTCTGGGGGGGGGGGGGGGGGGGGGACTTTCAGGGTGGTTCCTGGAATTCCTCCGCAATTTGGGCGGGGAAAATCTTGATGGGGTTGGCTAAAGGAAACAAAAGTATCAATAAATCCAAATTTTAAAAAATTTTAAACTCTTTCTAAAAATTGGCGTGGAACCCCCCAAAATGTTTGGGGGGGGTTTCGAGAATAAGTCCTAAACAGGGGTTTACTCTCGGTTGGGGGGGGGGGGGGATGTAAGAGGTTTACCGTCGGGGAGGGGGGGGGGGGGGGGGAAGGGGGGGGGTTTTAGAATCGGTGAAGAAGCTCCAATTGGGGGAAATCGGGGAAAGAGGAGGAAGGAGTTTTTTTTTATTTCGTTTTAGTTTTTTATTTTAGAAATTTTTTTTATTATTTTTTTTCTAATTAGTTGAGTCATATTCCACCAACTTTGGGGTAAAAATTTGGATAAAAATTGGCAAAATTTGGGGGG
This sequence comes from Linum lewisii, assembly GCA_034768395.1. Lineage (NCBI taxonomy): Eukaryota > Viridiplantae > Streptophyta > Magnoliopsida > Malpighiales > Linaceae > Linum > Linum lewisii. The sequence goes on along the minus strand of JAVBHU010000313.1, from coordinate 24,582 downwards.
GGAAAACCCAATTTTTTTCGGTTTTTTAAAAAAAAGGGACCCCCTTTTTTAAAACCCCAAACAAATGAACCGTTTTTCAATTACCCCAACCATTGATTTAATTTTCCAAAAAATCTTTTTAAAAAGGGGGAAAAAAGAGTTGTAACAAATTTTCAAAATTTGTAAGACTAATTAATTGAAAATTTTGGGTTTTTTCCTTTTTAAAAAATCATCCCAAAGATATTGAATTTTACCCCCCCGTTTGACTTCTTCAACAAATGTAACAGCGCCCCCAAATTTACAAGTAAAAAGATGGAGGGAATATAAACTCCATATAACTTTTCCAGTAAAAATTTGTTCTTTGCAACTTTCAATTCTAATATAGGTCCCCATTCCCACAATTGCTTCAAACTGCAAACCCCTCAAAAAAAACCCCAAAATTTTAAAATTTAAAAAGCATTCCTCATGAGGCTAAACGCAAAAAATGACAATTTATAGAAAGGGCACGTTTTTTAACCCCCCAACATTTTTTGCCTAACGGGTCATACACCTAGAAATGTTACTAAAATTCATCAAAATTTTTTATACCTTTCAAGTCCGAATTAAAGAATTTTCCCTTTTCCCCCTAATGAAAAACCCGCGCAAATGGTGAGCCGGTTTTTGACGCTCAATCAAAAAAACAACAAAGTTTAAAAAAAGCAGGGTAATCGTTTCCAGGGTCTTCTATTTTGGGCACTCAAAAAAGTTTGAAAAATATTCTTAAATCATTTCGTACGGGTGTGATTCCCCCGACTTCTAATTTTTAAAAAATGCAAAAATTAAAAATTGAAACTAAAAAAAAAAATTTGGGAAAATTTGGGGTTTATTAAACGAATGCAGAAATTTAGACTTTAAAATCCCCCTTGTTCCCCAAAAAAAATTTGAAAACAAAGATCAGCGGATTTCGATTCTCATTCAATCAATTTTAAACACCACCAAAAATTTTTTTCCCTTGGGGCTAAGACGGCGAACGTTCGCCTATCCGTTCTACTCCCCAAAATTTAAATTTTGTCACCGGGGGGGGCCCTCCCCCGAAAGGGCTTAACTTAACGGGGGGAAAATTACTAACGATTATTGATTTACCTTCAAACCCCTTTAACCTTCCTACAAAGGCACGCCCCAAATTTAAAAAGGGGTTAAATTTTTTTTCAATTTGATTTCTAAATAAGGCGGGGCTTTCGCTTTCTATCCTTTTTTTAAAACAAGAATCTAATCTGGGTGATCAATCCAGACAAAAAATGAACAATGAAGAAAAATCAAAAAAGAAAGGGAAAATGATTGCTTCGAATCAAAACACCGCCGATCCGTGCCCCCTTTAAAGCCCTGGGTCACTTGGGGTTTTATCTAGTCTAAGCTCTAAGTTTTTCTACCATATTCTTTTAAAAAAAAAATAAAGACATTTAAAGAGTTCATCATAAAAAGGAAGAACAAAAAGAATCTAAAAAACCCCAATTTTAAAAGACTCCGGCAAATTCGATCTTCTAAGACTGCAACCTACTCCAGTCATCGAGGGGAAGGGGGTGGGGGGTCCCCAAAACTCTTTCCGGGTTTTTTAAAAAAAACCTTTCTCCAAACTCGAAGGATTCTCAAAAATTTGATTAAAGGGAAAAATAATTAGGGTATTTCTTTGTTTTGGGGGCCCCCGGGTTTTAAAATATTTTTTATTTAAACCCCCCTTTAACCCAATTTTAAAATAATATTTTTGCCGAAAATAAATTTAGGATTTTCGGGGGAAAAATTTCCCTTTTTAAAAGGGGGTTTTGGGGGGCCCCCGTTTTCCCTTTTAAAATTTTTGGGGGCATAGTTCTGGGCGAAAACTTCCCATTTTCGCCGGGAAAAAATTTTGGGTTGGGTGACATGCCCAAATTTTAAAGGATTTTTCCCCCAAAATACTGAAGTATTTTCGCCGAAAATTTTTTTGAAAATTTGGGGCTCCTTGATCGTTTTCCCGGGTTTTTTCCCCCGGGTTCAAATTAAACACGTCCTTGGCAAACTTTTTTTGGGGGGGCCCCAAAAAAAACCTGTAAAAACATAAAAACATTAAAAAACCCAAAAAAAATTTTGGCCCCTCCCAGGGGAAAAAGGGTTTTAACACAAACCCCCGGGGTTTTTTGGGGGAAAAATCAAAAAAATTATTCGCTTTTCCCCCCCCCAAAAAACCATGTCTTAAAAAGGAAAATTTTCGCTTAAATGGCGGGTTAATGGGGGTAAACTCAAAAGTGAAAAAAAAAAATACCCCCCCAATTAAGTTTTTTGTTTCCCCCCTTCAACCCAAACTAAAAAAAACCCCGCTCTGTTCATAGTGAAAAGATTTTTTAAAATTTTGTAGCTCAACCCAAACAAAAAAAAATTTTATTAGACAGTTTAGATCCAAAAACAAGAAACCAACCCCTGCAAAAAAGATCAGCAAAAAAACCTCCCCCTCACTAATAAATCACATGACAAAGAAAAAAAACCAAATTTGGGGGCACTTTTTTCCCCCCTAAAAAACCGGGACCCTCACACAGGATTATTTGTACAAGGGGAAAACTTCCCCCCTCTTTTTTTAAAAAGGACGGGGTTTCTCCTAAAATCTTTTTTTCTTTTACTAAATTTTTTGTCAAATTTTTTTTTTCCCCCCCCAAATCTCCCCCACTGGACAACACGAGAAACCCTTTTTCAAAAAGGGTTTTTCCCCCCTAAAAAGGATTTTTAAGGGAATTCCCCCCTATTTGGGTTTTTGGGGGATGCGATTTTTTTTGGGGGGAAAATGTTGATGTTTGGTTTGTGGGGGGGTTTTTTTCCCCAAAAAAATTTTCCCCTTAATCTAGGTAATCCCCCCAACAAAAACATGAACAATGAAGAAAAAAAAAAAAACTTGAAAGAGAAACTGATTGCACTAAAAACAAAAACAAATTTTTTTTTTCCCCCTTTTTTAATGTGTCGCTAAAAAAATTTTAAAAAAAAGCCCCCTTTTTTTCCCCACCCCCCCCTTTTGGGGCCCAAGGGGGGGGGAAAAAATAATGTTTTTTTAAACCCAAAAAGTTTTTTTAAAATTTTTTTTTGGGGGAAACCTTTCAATAAATGTTGGTAAAAAAATTTTTTCCCCCGACATTTTATATGTGTCAAAAAAAATTTAAAAACGCTTATAAACTTTTTTTTTAAAATGCATATATTTCGTTGAACACCATATCCAACAGCCCCCCCCCAAAAACCCCCCGGGTTTTTTTCCCTTCCCCCCCCCAAAAAACCCTTTCCCCCATTGTCTCTCGCAAAAACCTACCCCCCCCGGGGGGAAAATTTAAAAAAAATTTTTAAATTAGCCCCCTTTTGCGGGGTTTTTTAACCCCAAACCGGGGGTTTCCTTTTAACGAAAGGCCCCCCCCAATTTAAAAAGGGGAAAATTGTTCAATTTGATTTTTTCTAAATTAAGGCGGGGGGTTTTTTCCCCTTTTTTTCCTTTTTTTTAAAACAAGAATCCCCCCTTAGGGGATCAATCCAGAAAGAAACAGGGAACAATGAAGAAAAAAAAAAAAACATGAAAGAGAAATTTTTTGCACTACAACAAAAACAAGTTTTTGCCCCCTTTTTTTAAAGTGTAGCTAAAAATGAAAAAAAATGTTTTTTAAAAATTTTTTCCCCCCCGTTTTTTCCCCAAGGGGTCGAAAAAATGTCCCCAAAACCCCATTTTTCGTTTTTTTTTTTTTGGGGGGGGTTTACAAAAAATTTTTTGGTAAAAAAATTTTTTTGCGACTTTTTTTATGGTGTAAAAAAATTTTTTAAAAAACGCTTATATACGTTACTTAAATGATTTTTTTCGTTGAACCCCGTCCCCAAAAAACCCCCCCTCCAACCCACCGGGTTGCCCCCCAAAACCACCAAAAAACCTTTTAGTCATTGCCCCCTCGCTAACCATTTGCCCCAGGTATTCCCCCCCCCAAAAACCCCATTAGCCATTGCCCCCTCGCTAACCACCTCTTATCTTTTTTCCCAAAAAAAACCCTTTTGGTAGGTCTCCAAGGGCCCTTTCCCCCCCAAACCCCCCCGGGTAGCCCCCCCACCGCCGAACCTCTAGCCATTGTCCTCAAAAAAACCCCCGGGGCCCCCCAGGTAGTTCCCCCCCGCGCCCCCCAAAAACTACTTTCTCTTTTTTGGGGCACCTGGAAAAGAATGTTTATTTTTTTGTTGATGTTGGGTTTTTGAACCCTTACATAAAATTTTAAAAAAAATTGGGGGCCCTTACCATTATGCCCCAATTCTTTTTTGGGGTTTTTAAAATTAAAAAGCATATTTTTTTTAATTTTTTTTAAGGGTGTTTGCCATGAAAAAATAAAATTTTAATCTATTTTTTTTACAAAAAATTTGTGATCTTTTTTTTTTTTAAAAACCCAAGGGGGAAAAAAGCAAAAAACCGTAAAAAAAAAGGGTGAATATGTTAAAACCCCCTTTTTAAAAAAAAGGACCTTCAAAACTTGCATTATACTCATGTAAAACGAAATGTGTACATGAATACAAAAAGTATTAACGAGTACAAAGAGTTTTAAAAACGTTAAATTTTATTTCTTTTAAAAATTTAAACCCTTTAAAAAATAAAAATAAAAAAAAACTTAGATGGGTGAGTATAAAATGTTTTTTTTTTAAAAAAATATCCCAAAAAATTTTTGGGAAAAAGACTTTTTTTGTTAGATAAAAAACACCAAACAAAAAAAATTTTTTTTTTTAAAAATTAAAATATATATCAAATTTTAAAATAGTAACAAAAAAAAATTTTTTTATTGATTTTTTTTTGCAAAAAAAATTTTAAATTTTGTAAATTTTTTCTCAAATTTTTGCAAAGAGTTACAAAAAAAAATTTTTTTTAAAACGACGTTTAAAAAAAATTGTGGGGGTTTTTTAAATTCCCCAAAAAAAATGTCGCAAAAGCTTTTTTTTTTTTGAAATGTTAAAAATTCGTTTTTTAATCACCCCGACCCCCGCCCCTTTTTTAAAAAACCCGGGTTTACTGGGGGAAAGGGTTTGCATTCGTTGTGAGGGGTTTTTCACACAAATAACTAACAAACTAACAAAGCTAGGGTAGATCGTATTCCGGGGCCCCCTTCAAAGATTAACTACTTAAAAACGGGCAAAATATTCGAATGCGGGGGGGGTTTTGGGTGGGGGGTTTTTGGGGTTTTTCCACTTTTTTTTAAATTTTTAAGGAAGGGGGGGAAAAAATTTTAAAAAAAATTTAAAAACCCTAAAGCAAATTTTGGAAATTGGGGTTTAAAAAAACAGAGATGAAACAAAAAAAAATTTAAAAACTTTGCCCCCCCCTTTTTCTTTCCCCCCCAGAGCATTGGCAATCAACAAAAAAAACCGGATTTCGATTTCATTAAATAAATTTAAAAAAAAGCCCCCACCAAAACCCCCTTACCCTTGGGTTTTAAACCCCCGGCGAACTTTTCGCTCCCCCCTTCTAACTACCAAGATTAACTAGCCCCCCGGGAAAAACGGCCGCCCCCCCCAGTGGTTTTTAAAATTAAAAACGGGCCCCCAATTAAAAAAAATTTTTTGGGGGTTTTTAAAACCCCTTGGGGAAAAAAAATTTTTAACCCAACCCCCAGTTCCTACAAAGGCCCCCCCCCCAATTTTAAAAAGGGTTTAAATTTGAAAAATTTCCCCGATTTTTTTAAAAAAAAAGGGGCCCGGATTTTTTCGTTCTACCTTTTAAAGTTTAACCAGAATCAAAAAAAAGGGGTGATCAATCCAGACAAAAACAGGGAAAAATAAAAAAACAAATAAAAAAAAAAAAAAAAGAAAAAAATTTGGGAAATTTTTTCGAATCTAATCCCCCGCCGATCCGTGACTTTTTTTTTAAAAAGCCCTGGGCCCCCTTAGGGTTTCCCCTCTAGAAAAAGCCTAACGATTTTAGCTATAATTTTTTATCCCAAAAAAAAAAAATTTTTAAAAGAAAGAGTTCTTTTTTTCCAGGGGAAGAAAAAAAAAGAATCTGAAAAACCTAATTTAGACGACTCCCCCCAATTTTTTAAAAACTTGGGGTTAAAACTAAAACTTTACCCCCGGGTTTTCCCCCCCGGAAAAGATAAAAGGGTTTTTGGTTTTTGGGGGCCCTTTTTCCCCCCGGCTCTTCGAACTCTAACTCTTCGCTCCAGAATTCAAAAAAAAGGGGGGGAAAATTTTAAAAGGCGAAAAGTATTTTCTGATTTTAAATTATGATGCCCCCTTTCCTTTTTGGGCCCCCGGGGGGGTTTAAAAAATTTTTTTAAAAACCTTAACCCAAACCCCCCCTTTTTTTCTTCTAATTTTTTCCCCCCGAAAAAAAAAAAATTTTTTTCCCCGCCGAAAATTTTGCTTAAAGGAAAGGGGAACCCCCCCGCCGGCTGTTTCCCCCCCTGTTTTTTTTTGTTTCGGTCCAAAAAAACCCAAAGGGTTTCCCCCAAAAACCCCTTTTGGCTGGCATCAGGGAATTTTTTCTTGCTTTTTTTGTCGAAAACCATGGGCCCCCAAATTTTTGCCGAAAAGTAAGTTGAAGGGGGGAGACTTTTGGTTTTCCCCTTTTTTTGGCCCCTTTGGGGTCGATTTGGGTTTGTTTCCCCCCGGGGTTTTAAAAACCCCTTTGGACATGCCCCCGGGGTATTTTAAAATTTTAGGGAAAAAAAACCCGTGCTAACAAAAAAAAACTGGGGGAAAAAACCCTCAAATAGACCCAAAAAGGGGCCCCAAAAGGAAAAAACAAATGGAAAAAAAATAGGGAAAAATTTTTTTGAATATTCGTTATTTCCCCAAAAAAAAAGTGTTTAAAAACAAAGAAAAGTCGCTTAAATGAGGCTGAAAATTTCACGTAAAATCAGTGCATAAAATCCCCCCCATTTTAAACTTTTGCTTGTCCTCAAGAAAAAATGAATAAAACGCTCATGTTCAAAAAATTTTTAAATCGTTTTAAATTTTTTGGGGTTTTAATCAAACACAATAAAAATTTTTTAACAGTTTCCCCATCCTAGAACAAGAAAAAAACCCCCCCCCATCCCCCTCACCCAAAAAAAAACCCGGTCTCACTAAAAAAAATGAAAAACGACAATTTTAAATTCCCCCAACCCAAATTTAAAGCACAAATTTTTTACCTGACCGAGGGGGGGCCCTCACACAGGAATATTATACAAGGGGGGGCTCCCCAAACCCCCGGGGTTTTTTGGACGTGTTTTTTTTTTCTCTCGATAAATTTTTCGTTCCCCCAATTCTGTAAAGGTTTGCATTTAAAAAACATCCCCAAAACCCCTGTGAAAACCCCCGAGAAACCCCAGTCAAGAAGGACTACCCCCGCTAGGACCGTAATGAAATCACCACCCCTTTTTAATAAAAAGGACAACGGGAAGAATGAGGGATGGCTTTGTGCGGTTTTTAGCTTTCGACTAACTTCCCCAAAAAAAAAATCGGGGGTTTTTCCCCTACCGAAAAACCCAAAAAACCGGGTGGGAATAATGAATGCTGGGTAAAAAGAACTCTCAAAAAAACCTGGCATTATTCTTTTTTTTTAAAAATTTTTTTTTCCCCTTCTTTTTCTTTCTTTTGACTTCTTTTTTTCCATTTTTTAGGGGAAAGAATTTTTTTATTGAACTAAAATTTTTAAAAAATTTTTTTCTGTTTTTTTTTTTTTTTTTTTTTTTTTTCCAAAAATTTTTTTTTCCTTTTTTTAAAATTTCCCCCTTTTTTTTTCTTTTGTGCCGATTTTTTTTTTTTTTTTGCTAGGGGTTTTTCCCCACACGTTGGACAAAATTATAAGACCCCCTTTTTTAAATGGCTTAGGCGGGGTTACCACAAACCTTTTTCCCCCGGTAGGTCAATCTAAACAAAAACCCCACGGGTTTTTCAAGGGGGGAAATGAAAAAGGGGGGAAAAAAGGGGTTTGTAATGTATTAAAAAACCCCGAAAAAAAAAAGGCCCCCCCTTTTTTGGGGGGGGAAAAATCTGGCTTAGTAGCTGAATCTAGGTGCCCCTTCCTTCTAGAACCGTGTCATCGTGGGGGCCCCCGATAGGCCCCCAAATCCCAAATTCTAACTTATTAAAGTAAAAACATTTGGGTTTGGGGCTGGGGGGGAAAATTCGGTCATTTTCATGAAAAAAAAGGGGCTACAAACTACAAGTGTGTTTTTAAAAAATTTTGTTCCCCCCGGGGAAATTTGGCACAAGGTTTTCCCAAGTTGGTTTCAATTTCTAGGTTAAGAGAAAAAGCATCTTATGAATTTTTTGAAAAAAAATTTTTAAAAACATCAAAAATCAAGAACTAGCCATTCTAATGCTAGAGAGACAAAAGGGGGGAATCAGGGAAAAACCCCCAAAAAAACCCAAAAAAAAAGGGCAACCCAATTTCATGAAAAGGTTCCCTAGCATCCTACCCCCCCACTTAAATGGGCCCGGGGCCCCTCCAGGACTAATTTAGAGTTCAGAGTGAAGTAAAAGAACCGGGGACCGGATGTTTGGGGGGTTGGGGGGAAATAAAAAAAGGGGCCCCCTTCGGAGCGGAGGGAACCCCCCCCAAAAAGGGGGAAAAAAAAAAGGGAAAATCTCCCTACCCCCAAAAAACCCCAAAAACAAATAAAAAAAAAAAGGAAAACCCCGGGACAAGTGCCCCGGATCCACACAAAAAAAAAGTTGGATCGAAATCCAAAAAAAAAAAAATAAAAGAAGCCCCCAAAAAAGGAATACAACCCGATCATTGCTATTTTTGGGGAAACCCGGGGGGGGGGGAAAAGGGGGAGATGCTCGCCGAGCGGGTTTCCTTTCCCCCCCCGCTGTGCCTCATTTTTCCCCGTCGGGCGGGGGGATATGCTGCGCATAATAGTCCATCCCCCCCCTTTTTTTTTGGGGTTGCCCCGGTGAGGGGCCCCCCCCCCGCGGGGCCCCCATACAATTCCCCCAAAATCCGCGGGGGGGTGTTGGGGGGTGTTGGGGAGCGGGGTTTGGGGATCGGGAATGTGCGGGGCCCCACTGGGGGGGCTTTTCCCTGCCTGATGATGCGGTGAGGGTATATATTTGGGGGGGTTTTTTGGGGGCGGTGGGGCTGTGCTTTTCCCCAGCATCATCTTCTTCCTCCGACTCGACCACAGGGTGGAGTGGAGGATCCCCCCCACTACATGGGGGGGGAGGGCGAGTTCTAAGTCGTACTCAACCGCCAAGGGGGCCTCCAAAAAATTTTCCTTTTAAAAAGGTGTCCCCCGGGAAAGTTCGGGGCCCCCTTCATGGCCCCCAAAAACCCCCCGGAAAAGGATGAGCAAAAAAATTTTAAATTACCCCCCCCCAAAAATTTTCGAGGTGGGGTTTTCCCCCCCCCCGGGCTTCCCCCCGGAAAAATGCGAAACCAAAAACCCAAAACCGGGGGGTAGAGGGTAGCTCTTTTTGGTGGCTCGAAGAAGCAAAAAAACCCTCCTTGAGGAAAATTTGGGGCGAACCTTTTCTGGAAAAATTTTAAAAGCCCCCCCTAAAAACCCAAAACCCTATGAAAAAATTTTTAAAAAACGGGGGGGAGAGCGACCCTTTTAAAAAAAAATTGTGCTCCCCAAGGGGGGTCCCAGGTACGCCTGTCATATGGCCCCCAGATTTGGTTTTGGTTTTTTTCCTCCCCCATCATCTTTTTTCCCCCGCCTAGGTATTATCCCCCTTTGTGCTCCCCCGGGGATGCCGAGTGAGCAGCAAACTCCCCCCTTTTTTGAGCTGCCTATTCACCCCAACCCCCCAAAAAAAAAGGTACAACCCTTCTGGGGTTTTTTTTCCCCTTGTGTCATCCATTCAAAGGGGGGGCCCCCCAAAACCTGGGGGGGGAATGGGTTTTGGGAAAATCGGCCCCGATGGTGGTCAAAAACTAGGAGAACCCCCGCCGGGGGTTTTTGGGCCCCCCCCTGCAGTTCCCGGGGGGGAGCCTCGTCGTGATCGAAAAAGGGGCTCCCTGGGAAAAAGGGGGGGACGCAGGGTCCCCGAATGTGCTCGATCTTCTGGAAGCACTCGAAGTAGAATTTTGGGGACGAGCCCTTTTTAGTGCGATGGAAACCCCCCCCGGGGGAAAAGGGGGGGCGGGGGGGAGAACCCAAAGGAAAAAACGGGGGTTGGGGGTGGGGGGGCGGGGAGCTCCTGAGCTCGAGGGGCCATCAAGTCGCGGGCCTTTTTTTCCCGCGCTCATAAGTGGGGTTCCTTTAAAAACCCCAAAAAAAACCGATTTGGGCAACTAAAACCCTACCCCACACTTTTGAAAAAAACTCAAAATTTTTTAAAGGGGGTTTAGGGAAACTAAGTGGGGTAAGCCAAGCAGAGTAACCCCTAATCCAAAAAACAGTAAAATAAAAAGGGGGAAAAAAAAAAAGGGGCCCAAAAAAGGGTAAGCCCCCAAACAGAGTTCAAAAAGTCAAAAAAACCGGGCATTTGAAAGTCAAAAATTATAGCATAATGTAAAACCCCCCCATGGCAAACTATCACAACTTGGGGAAGCGGTTTTTAAAAAAATGATCTCAAATGGCAAGCACGATAATCCGAACGAAATGAAACAAACCCCCCCGCCAAAAAAAAAACAAATACAGTTTCCTGGTCCAAAAACGACATTTTTACCAAAACAACCAAAAAAAGAATCAATCGTATGCATACAACACATGACAAATGATATGAACCCCCAAGCACCCCGGGAAAAAACCCCAAGCATTCAGAACAGGGGTTTTTTAAGTTAGCTAAGCTAGTTTCCCCAAAAAAAAACAGTCGGGACGCAAATCGAGGGGAAATTGAAAGTAAAACCCCCCCGAAATTCCCCCCAAAAACCCCCTTTTCAAAATTTGAAAATTTTTAAAAACTCTAAAAATTACCGAAGCCATGAATGGGGGAAAAAAGGGGAAAAATTTTTGGGGGGGAAAAATTGAAAAACCTGAAAAACAAAAGGGGCGGTAACAAAAAGGGGGGAGCTCCCGGGGGTTTTTCGTTCTAGGGCTCAAATCGGGGGGGGAATTGGGGGGGAGTTGAGCGGGGGGGTGGTCGGCGAACGGGGGGGCGGGGGGCGGAAAAAGGCTGCGGGGGGCGGGGGGAAAAAGAAGTGGGGGTCGGCGGTTTAAAAAAAAGAAGGGGGGGGTTTGTTTTAAAAAAAAGGGAAAAAGGGCAAGTGAAAGAGAGAGGGGAAAAACCCCGGATTTTAAATGGGGGGGTTTTTGATTTTTAAGGAATTTTGGGCAAAAACCCAAAGGTTTTTTCCCCAAAAAAAGGGGGGGTTAAAAAAGACCCTTGGATTTAAAAAGGGGGTTTCCAAAAAAAAAACACACAACTATTAAAAACCCAAAAAGAAAAGGGGGACCGGGTTCAAAAAACAAAGGGCGATTTCCCCAAAAAAGAAGGGGGGGATTTCGCCAAAAAAATTTTAATAATCGGGGAAAATTTTTTCCCCCAAATTTTCCCGGAAAAATTAAAAATCAAGTTAAAAAAAAAAACGGAACCCCCCAAACAACTTGCCCCTGACCTATGACACAAAAAATCTACCGAAAAAAAAAATTAAACAAAAAAAATAAAAAATTTTGGGGGCCCCCCCCGAACCGACTCAAAAACATGGGGTTAAAAAATTTAAAAAGGGAAAATCCACCGGGGGTTTTCCTCCCAAAACGCTCTTTTTTAACATCCTTAGCGGGGGCGAACCTGGAGGTATTAGGAGGCACCCCCAACTTGATTTCCTTAAAAAGCCGCGCGGAGTTATGAAGTAAGCTTGGGGAAAATTTCCCCCGGTTTTAATTTTAAAACTTTCCCTTTTGCATGCAAAACTTGGTACGTCCATCGAGAAAATGATCAATGATCTTCAAGGGCCCGAACAGCTCTCGGGAGGGGCCCCTCCTTTTTTTTCTGGGGAAAAGGAAGAGGATTGCGGGTTCTTTTTTTTTTTATTCGGGGTTGTTTCCCCCGGGGTCGGTGGGTCGTCAGTACTTCCCAAAGGAGTCTTTCGGTTCTCCCCCCATACTTTTTCCCGGCCGGTTTTTCTCGGAAAAATTGGTTGGGGGAGCTGACTGGTGGAAGATGGCGGAATTTTTTTGGGCCTCCAAACCATTTGGGTCTTCGTCTTCTTGTTCTTTCCCCGAGGTTGTCGGTTTTGTGCTCGGTTTTGGTTTTTAAAAAGGGTTGCAAATTCCTTCTTCTTCTTTGGGGGGCTTCGAACCAAAATTCTGGCTTTTTTAAAAAACCTTTCAATTTTTTGCACAACAACTTTTCTTGAGACATTGAAGAAGCATTAGTAAGGGGTTGACGGAGTTAACCCACAGTTTAACAGCAGGAGTGAGATTCTTCATTCTTAGAGTCTTTTTTATGCCATCTTCAAGAGGAAAATTTTGTTTCTTTCCCCCCCTTAGGAAATTAAAAAAACCTTGGGAACGTTTAATATTCATTCCAGTGGAGCCTTTTAAAGGGCGACCTATGGGAAAGGTAGAATCACTGTACTAGTATCCTAATTTTAAAATGTCCTAAAAACGTGAAAAGGGCCCCATTTAGTTACAAGTTTTAATTTTTCCCCTTAAGGGGGTTTTTTTTAAATGATCTATCAGCAAAACGTTGCATACTAGGCGGTTAATTTCCTGGTTTTTTTTTTTAAAAAGGCTCATAGGCAGACTTAAAGATGCCCTAGACAATAAAAAACTTAAAAATCAACATCATTTTTTACCGGCAAAGTAAAAGACCCGGATCAGATAACTTGCTGGATATGGAGGGCTTTTTAATCCAAGTCGGAATCCTTCCTTTTTTCCCCTTCTCCAGTCTCAACCCTTTATTTGGCAGCAATTCTCCCTTTGGGAAAAGGGGGCTTACGCTACGGGGAAGAGGAGGAAACATCCTCCCCTTGGCGCGGGGGTTTCCGTTTTTTTTTTCCCCGGAGGTTTTTTGCGATCTCTAAAACAGAAAAAGCATTTGGGGATTAAGTTTGGGGTTTTCGAAAAGATTTCCACTTGGGGTTGTCCTTTTCGGTTTTTCTTTTCTGGCTTGGGGAAATTGGCCAAATGGGGCGACCAGATGTGCATGCTCAAGATATTGTTCACCCCTTCTCAATTCTTTGTCCGTTTTTTTAAAATGTTCTTGATTGGAAAGCTGAGCCCTTTAATTACTGTAAAATCATCGAGTCTTTGGGATGATCTGGTGGCTTTTTTATCCAGGTCACTGACATTGTTTTTCTTTGTGCGGCCCTGGAAGGTATTGTTAAATTTTTATTTGGCCATTGCCAGGAGCATTTCCATAATTACCCATTTTGGGGGTGCGGCATTTGGGTAGACACCCCCCCGGGGGTTTTGGTTGGCTTTGATCCTGAGCTGGACCAGCCCCGGGAGTTTTTTTTTTGGGGGGGTTTTGGTTGGCGCCAGATTGTAGGGAGGCTTTTCTTGGAGTTCCCTGTGTTTTGGTTACGGTGGGGCCGAAAAAATTCTGATTTTTAAACAAGCCTTGTTAAAATTTAAATTTACCTCTTCGGCAGAAAAGACTTCTGCCTTCCCCCAAAAATTTGACCCCCGGGCCCTTTTGTGCGAAAGGGGGTTAACACCATCGCAAAACCAACGTAGACAGAAGTTTACGGGGGGCTTATCGGTGTGGGGACTTCTTCAAATGCTTCTTCCCTCGCTTTGATTGTAGCTTGGATCTGCTTGTCCTAGACCTTCAGATTTCTTCCCCCGTTCCTTGACTTGGAAGCACAGTTTGCGAAGTGAAGAAGAGAAAACCCCCGGGTTAGTTTTGTGCAAATCCCTTAGCTAGAGAATTGCCCACTTGGAGGATTCTTCTCGAATTCCACAAAGCAAAGATCTAGCTAACTGTTTGCTCGAATCCATGTGAGGGGCAGGTTTTAGAGAAGTTCTTGGAATCGATTCCAAGTATCATACAAGCTTTCTCCTTCTTTCTGGGAGAAATCTGGCGATGCTTGTCCTTGATGGCGGTTGTTCTGGCCGGAGGGAAGTATTCTTCAACGAAGTCCAGAGCCAGAGTATCCCAATCAGTGTAATAGCCAGGTGGGTTTGCCAGTAAGACACCTCTTAGCAGGGGCCTTTCAGAGAGAAACGGGAAAGCCCTCAGACAAAGAGTGTTTTTGTCGAGGTTTCCGCCTTTAAAAAGTGCTGCAGAGATCAAGGAAGTCTGCAAGATGAGTGCACGGATTGTCTAGGGGCCTGCCTTCAAACTGTAAATCCCTAGAGATCATAGTCAAGAATGGAATCTTGATCTCATAGTTAGGATCTCCTTCAATGCGCGGAACGGCAAATGGCAGATCGAACGCTAGTCGCGCTCGGCTTGTTATAGTCTGCTAGACTTTCTATGCAGGGGTGGTGGGGCGGGCGGCGGTTTTGATCGCCATTTGGTGGTGGGTGGTGGTAATCTATCGTCCATGGCGGGAGATGGAGGAGGTGAGAGTGACTCGGTGTATGAAGCGGATGAAGATGATGGTACAGGTGAAGATGGAGATGAGGAACTCTCCTTCAGTTCCTTGATCTTGATCGGAGTGATGAATGGATTGGATCTGCCTTTCTTCAGAATTGTGATCGTAGAGGTGGAGGCAGAACTGCCTGGTCTCCTGCACTCTTAGCCTGTTCGGTTTGTGAGCGAGTCCAAGGACGGTGAGGCATACACCTGTAAACCTACAAAAACAAAGGACAAACAAAACCAGTGTAAAATCGAAGTGGATGGTAGATGAAAGATGGAAAGTAGAAGAATAAATTGCCAGTTCTTCTTTCGAACAATCAAAAGAAGTCCCAGCAACGGTTGCCAATTTGGTGGAACGCTTGCAGTCGTTGTGATGCGTTTCACACAAATTAACTAACAAAGCTAAAAAAAGCTAGGGTAGATCGTATTTCAGGGGTCTTCTAAGATTGACTACTTCAAAATGGCAAAATAGCGATTGCAGACAGGTCGTGCGTGGTGTGAGTTCCACGTCTTCTAATTCTAAGGAATGCAGAGAAATTAAAACAAATTAAACTAAAGCAGATTGGAAATTTGGTTTGAAAACAGAGTTGACAAACGAACTTAGACTTTGAATCCCCCTTCGTTCCCCAGAGCATTGGCAATCAACAAATAAGCGGATTTCGATTCTCATTCAATCAATTACTAAGACACCACCATAACTCCTTACCCTTAGGTTTAAGACCGGCGAACGTTCGCTCTATCCGTTCTAACTACCAAGATTAACTAGCCGCCGGGTACGGCCGCCTCTCGCAATGACTTAATTAACTGGTGCAATTACTAATGATTAATGAGTTACTCTTGCAGTGAATTAACCCTAATCGGTTCCTACGATAAGGCACGCTCCAATTATAAGGTTAATTGTTCAATTCGATGTTCTAAAGTAAGGCGAGCGTTCGCTTCTATCCTTAGCTTAACCAGAATCTAATCTAGGTGATCAATCCAGACAAGAAACATGAACAATGAAGAACAAATCAAACATGAAAAAGAATGATTGAATTTCGAATCTAATCACCGCCGATCCGTGACCGCTTTAAAGCCCTGGGTCACTTAGGGTTCATCTAGTCTAAGCTCTAACGAGTTTAGCTACTCATGTTTATCACAAAGAAACAAAGATAAAGAAAGAGTTCATCATCCAGAGGAAGAACAGAAAAGAATCTGAAAAACCTAATTTAGATGACTCTGACAGACTTCGATCTTCGGTAACTACACTCCTAGCTTCGGTTCTCCGAGATGAAAGGGATGGCGTCACGATCTCTTTCCGGCTCTTCGAACTCTAACTCTTCGCTCCAGAACTTCAGAGAAAATCGCAGGATTCTGATGCGAAAAGTATTTTCTGATGTAAATTATGATGTCTATCCTTTTTGGGCCGCCGGGTTAAGTATTTATACTTAACCCTAATCAGCCGGATTTCTTCTAATATTTTCGCCGAAAATAGTGAATTATTTTCGCCGAAAATATGCTTGTGAATGGAAGTCCCGCCGGCTGATTCTCCTGTGATTTTCATTTCGGTCGAAAACCCAACGGTTTCGCCGAAAAACTTCTTTGGCTGAGCATCAGTGAATTGTTCTTGCATTTTCGCCGAAAACCATAGGCCATTTTCGCCAAAAATGTAAGTGTGAACGGGCAGACTTTTGGTTTGACTTGATCGGCTCCTTGGATCGATTCCGGTTTGATTCCTCGAGGTTCCAACGCTTAGACATGTCCATGGCTACTTTATTTGACGGCAAAAACCTATGCTAACACAAAAACACTAGAAAACCATCAAATAGACCCGAAACGGGCCAAGGTAACACAAATGGCACGAGATAGGGCAATCGATTGAATATTCGTTATTCTACCCTAAAAACCATGTCTTAAGCAAAGAAATGTCGCTTAAATGAGGCTGATAATCACGTCAAATCGAGTGTCATCAGTCACTTAGGGTTCATCTAGTCTAAGCTCTAAGAGTTTAGCTACGCATATTCATTACAAAAGAATCAAAGACAATGAAAGAGTTCATCATACAAAGGAAGAAAATAAAAGAATCTGAAAAACCTAATTAAGATGACTCCGGCAGAACTTCGATCTTCCGATAGACTGCAATCCTAGCTCCGAGTCGTCGAGATGGAAGGGATGGCGTCACGATCTCTTTCCGGCTCTTCGAACTCTAACTCCTTGCTCCAGAACTCGAGTGGATTCTCTAAATTTGATGTAGGAAAAGTATATTATGAGGTATATCTTTGTGTTGGGCCGCCGGTTTAGTATTTATACTTAACCCTAATTCAGCCGAATTTTAACTAATATTTTCGCCGAAAATATTGAGGAATTTTGGCGAAAATTCCTTTGTAAAAGGGGTGGTCCGCCGGCTGATTTCTCCTGTAAATTTCGGTCCGACAGTTCTCGGTTGAACACTTCCTATTTTCGCCGAAAACTTCTGTTGATGAGCATCGCCGATTTGTGCTGATACTTTTTGCCGAAAATACTGAAGTATTTTTGCCAAAAATTCCTTTGTAAATCGGGGCAGGAATTGTTTCGACTTGATTGGCTGCTTGGATCGATTCTGGTGCAATTCCTCGAGGTTCCAACGCCTTAGACACGTCCTTGGCTACTTTATTTGAAGGCAAAAAACCTGTGCTAACATAAAAACACTAGAAAACCATCAAATAGACCCGAAACGGGCCAAGGTAACACAAATGGCACGAGATAGGGCAATCGATTGAATATTCGCTATTCTACCTAAAACCATGTCTTAAGCAAGGAAATGTCGCTTAAATGAGGCTGATAATCACGTCAAATCGAGTGTCATCACAAGACATTTTCCATCTTTCGTTGGCCACAATTCCTTCCAAATCTTCATTGCCTTTAAGCCGAGTCTTGCTTTTAAATTATCATTACTTCATTTTTCATTAAGCAATGTGCATAGTATGTTGTCGGATACATTCTTTTCGATGTGCATCACATCAAGATTGTGTCTCAACAAACTGAACATCCAATAAAGAAGTTGGAAGAAGATTATCTTCTACTTCCAATACTCCTCATCATTTCCAAGTGCACCGATATCATTGTCGTCACAACGTGCTCTCTTCTTGCCTTTCTTTTTACGATGTTGTCCATGTTTCCCAAATGTAACATGCACTTATTGTAATTGCTCAAGAATCTCTGTCCCAGAAGGATATACTAGAGGTTCGCGTTCATCAACCATGCTATCAAACCGCGTTACCTTTGAATGCAATATGTGACCTTGTGGCAGGAAGCGGCGACTACCAAGAAAACAAAACTTTCCTCCATTTTTAAGTCATTGAGACGGTGTATCTAGATTACATGCTGGACTTGCTTTACTGGAATATGTGTTCCATCCTGACAACAAGCATAAAACAGAGAAATCACTTATCGTCCACATTAGCGAAGCTCTCATCTTGAAAGTCTCTTTGCTTGCAGCATCATATGTCTAAACTCTTTCCCCACAAGATTTAACTCATCAACAAGTGGTTGGAGGTAAACATCTATGTCATTCCCAGGCTGTTTCGGTCCAGGAATTATACTCGAGAGAATAAGACTAGTTTGCTTCATGCACAACCAAGGCAGAGAGTTGTAGGTACTACTACAATCGGTCATGTGCTGTGACTGATACTTTGAACCCCAAAAGGATTGAATCCATTTGTAGAGAGACCGAGACGTATATTTCTTGGCTCCTCGGCAAACTCGGATATAAACTATCAAAGCTCTTCCAAGCCTCAAAATTATGTGGATGTTTGATCATACCATCATATTTTTTTACTAGTGGCATGCCAAACCTTGTTCTCTGTAGAGATTGGACAAGCAAATAACCGTTGAACACGCGGTATCAATGGAAAGTATCAAAATACCTTCTCTAGTTGTGGCTTACGCTTCTTCTCACCGGTCTCAATAACAATGTTGCTATTCTTGTATCTAGGAACATACACGTCGTACACTCCAACTTTATATGCATTACACCAGTGTACAACATACAGTTATATGCGTCATTCTTCACGTAATTCAATCCCAACAACTTTATGTCCTTATTTGCCTCATAACAATATTTTGGCAACTTGGCAAACCCAAAAGCACCTCTCAATAACTCCAATATCTTCTTCATTGCGTGTGTCGCTAATTTTTATGCATGTGCTTGATATGGTACAAGCGCAGCAAAAATGACGAATTCTCCACTACGTAGGGAAGTCTAACTCCTCTCAGAGATTTAAGGCGTACATTAAACGCTGAGGCTCTAGACGAACTCTTAGTACGGAGGGAAGTCTATCTCCTCTCGAAGTTGTGAGGCGTACATTAAACGCAGAGGCTCTGGACGAACTCTCCAGTGCGGAGCGAAGTCTAACTCCTCTCCAATATTTAAGGCTTACATTAAACGACAAGGATCTGGACGAACTCTCCAGTGCGGACGGAAGTCTAACTCCGCTCGAAGGCATATATTAAACGTCGAGTCTCTAGACAAACTCTCCAGCGCGGAGGGAAGTCTAACTCCTTCCAATGTTTTAAGGTGTACATTAAACGTCGATGCTCTAGATGAACTCTTTAGTACGGAGGGAAGTCTAACTTCTCTCAAAGATTTAAGGCATTACCCCAAATGCCAAGGCTCTGGTCGAACTCTCTGGTTCCTCTCGATGTTCTTATAAGGTGTAACCCTAAACGTCGAAGCTCTGAGCGAACTCTTCAGTGCGGAGAGAAGTCCAACGCCTCTAGAAAGCTCTCCTAAGTTGATAGCTAAACGCTAAAAATCCAAGCAAACTCTCCTAAAAAGAGGAAAAAATGACTAGACGCGTGCACAAGAATGCCTGGAGCTAACAAGCATACGGATAAAGCATAGAGGATGCATAATTTAAAGGCCCCACGGCAAAAGCATCCGCCAAGACATACGACAAAAAGGCATACGAGGACGCGGTGTCTAAACAACATAATAAAGCGCACAGAGGCGCAACATCCTGAAATTAAAAATTAAGGCGCACAGGGGCTCCACTGTTCGAAAATGGTACAAAAAGGAAGGAAAGCAACTGATCAGGAATTCAAAGTGCGGGGTAGACTGCAGGAGCCGTCGAGGCGCTGGGTTCGCCGGGGAGTGCGCGGATACGAGGCGGACGGAAAGTTGTCAGGCGACTTCTTGTCGCCCTCAGGACACCATGTTCGTCACATTCGAGGCGTCCACGATACCATACAGGGTTGCCACCTGACGCTCAAGGATGGTCGTCATAATTTCAGTCTAGTCCCACAAAAGTAGGGATGCACCCGACGTAGGTGATGTGACTTTAATCAGTGCATTTTAACCTATGATATGCCCGTATTTATTCGCGAAATGACATGATTTATATGCGTTTATTGAATTTTTGTGCTAAGTGTCATTTTGTTGTCCGGTTGCCACTTTGGAGCCTTAATTCGTGGGCTATTGGAGCTTCTCTATGCATTTTCAGGATCTGGCTTCAAAGTACGGATAACAAAGAGCGCCATAGGAGCAAACGGGAGGTCATTTGGAGGCCGGACGAGGGAGATGTGAGCCTTGCAAGATCGGGTTTTCTGCAGAGTGCAGGGGGTGCACGCCGTGCAGATGTGCACGCCGTGCAGAGGTGCACGCCGTGCACTGTACACGCGTGCAGGGGTGCACGCCGTGCAGAGGTGCACGCCGTGCACTGTCCCCTGCACTATATATACTCTTGATTTTGGCCATTTTGGGCAATTTTAGATCATACCTCTTGAACCCCAAACACATTTCACGAACCTCAAACCCTAGAGCACGTTTTTGGAGCAATTTGAAGCCATTGGAGCTAGGATTGAAGCCAACAAACCTTGGGAGAAGTGCCTACAAGTGGAGAAGTGAAGATCATCTCAAGGAATCATCCATGGTGTTCTTGGTGACCATTCTTCCTTCTTCTTTCTTTACTCCCTTGGCCATGTGTGGCTGATTTTCTAGGGTTCCTCTTGGATGGGTAGAATAGTTGTGCTATGATAGAGGGATGATTGTATAGAACTTGCCATGATTGATCTTGGTTGTATGAGGATGATTCCTAGACTTGTTCTTAATGCCATTTTATGCCATGTTTGCTTAATTTGGTCCATTCATTGTAATTTGATGCATGAGAGTGCTTGGATTGCATAGATTGTAGGTCTAGGGATTGAAAGAGAGTGTGTTCTAAGAGATTAGATCATCTCAATTCAACCATAGTTGCATGATTTCTCACTTGTGCATTTTATCGAACACTTGGTGTGCATTAGGATTTTCGCTCAATTGAACTTTGATTAGTCTTTGGATGATTCTCTTAGTGTTTAGAACATTGACATGAGAGTGTGGTGTCTAGCCTAGTGGTCATAGAGTCATAGGAGAGGGTTTTGTAGCTTGGCATTTCATCAAAACACCTTTAATGCATCCTATTTTCACTTAGTTTGAGAGCGAGAGCCTAAATTGAGTGGTATTGGGATAGGGATTAGGTGCTACGAGAGTGCATCGAGTCCAAATAAGTGAAATGCATGGTCATCCGAGTGCAAACTTGATCTTGATTAGCTTGTTCGTTCAATTATTCATCTTGAGCATGATGAAACCACCTACCAGAGAACCCCTTTATCTTTGATTTGTTCCACTTTTTTCTTGCTTAAACCTTGTTAGTTTTTCATTGTTTATGCTTTTGACTTGTTCTTTTTCAAAACCAAAACTTAATTTCAATTGTTTAGACCGTTCATGAACTTTGTGAGTACAAGCTTATGAGAGGACCTCGAGGAATACGACCTTGGTAAACAAACGTGTTATCAAGTTTTTGGCGTCAATTGACGTACGGCAATGACATGGTAGGAGGGAAAAACACAAGCCATTAACAGGAAAGCACTAGCATCAACAGTTAAGGTCAACACCCCAACAAATCACCAACGCCAAAGCACATATGAAAGAATTAGGCGATTAACCACAAAACGAAGACCAAGTCAAAGGCTTAGGGAGCATGAGTCACACCACACCACACCACCACATGCCAATCACGGCAAACAAGTAAGGAAAACCAACAACCCCAACATGAGGAAGTAAAACACACCCCAACTGATGTCATCGAAAAAAGCAGCTCAGCAAGCAAAGCAACACCCCACACACACTGCACAAAGTCACAAACTCAAAGCAAAGAGCAAGGAAACCAAGCCAATCCCACATCCTAAACTAGACCATTGAAGCAAAACGACACCCCACAAATGAGGGAGGCCAATAAGCTTGACCGAAGGCAATTGACGCACGGGAAGCAATTGAATAACAACGACAAACAACACCACACCAGCTTACTCAGCAAAAGGAAAAGAAAATGGAAATCGCGGAGGGGTGTGGTTAATCACCAACTCATTGGTTCAATTTCTATGTATTCCCCCTTACATCGCGTGGACTTAGGCTTATATGTTCTTGATTCGTGTTTTTGATCCATGATGCATGCCTTTTGCTTAACTGTGGATTTCAATGATTTGATTTTTGCTAGCATAGGTTGTTGCACTTGAACGTGATGATCTTGAATCGTGCTCGATATTTTGCTCAATGTTTTGATCATGTGTTATGATTCGACGCCTCGATAGAATTTGTGTCAGGAGTGTGCTCTTCTTGTTGAATCTTTGTTTGCACTTCTTTTGCAGGATGCCTCCCAAGGGTAAATTCAGCTTTCTTCTCCTCCGCCCCTAAGCGATCCAAGGCACCAGCTTCCAAGAAGCGGAAGGGACAGACTGGGGAGTCTTCTGCTCCTCCACCACGGTCACCTTCGCCGCCTCCAGCTCCTCGTGGCGTCGACCCTCCTGATTCAGTGGTTCAGAGGATCTTCGACTTCGACCCCAGGGATCGGGCTTACAGTCGTTATCAGGTTATGGCGAGATGGCCGTGGCGAGGCAGGGTAGATTTGATTTTTGAGGGGTTGCAGAGTCGTGATGGGATGGTTGGATGCTTTGAAGACTTTTGCTGATGGAGCCGGTGTTTGGCCGCTCTTGGAGGTTGAGAGAGGGCGTATGAGTGGCCTACAAAGGAGTTCCTAAGCACTCTCACGTGGAGTGTCACGAGACCACTAGTGAGGTGTGTGTACGCTTTAGGCTCGGCGGGGATGGCGCGTGTGTGCTCCATTGACGAGTTTGGGTACCGTCTTGGGTTCTATGAGTGGGCGGAGGTTTCAAAGTGGCGAGCTCTCTGGGTTGGCTCTCATATCTTCTTTTACGGGGGACGCCAGGTGTGCATTCTTCAAGGAAATTGCATCGGGGGCTAAGGGTTATTCAGCTCGCTCAGCCAAGGTCACAGAAGTGAATCGGCCTATGCTGAAGCTCCTTCATCACTTCTTCCGGCACTCCATCACCCACAGGAAGTCATCCTCCTCTCCAGGTGTTAGTCTCAGTCAGAGATTTGTTTCTCTTTTATTGTTTGGAGAGGGGCATCAAGCTGCATCTAGGTGATTTAGTGCTAGGAGCCCTCCTTCAGATCCAAGCTAATGACACTGCTGGTGTTCTGCTGGGAGGAGGATTTGTGACCAGGTTGGTGCGGGGGTATGAGTGCCTTGATTGCTTTTGGTCCTGCTCCAGCATTTGTCGAGCCTCGACCAGTTCTCTTGCGGATTGTCCTACCTGCAGCTCAGATCACAGACCTTCTGGTTCCGACTTGTCGGATCTCAGATGATGACATGATGAGGAGGATGAGGAGATCGACCCTACTACACTTCATGAGCTTATCTCGGGGATGGGTCGCCTCACCACCATAGTGGAGGATATGCGTGCGGGACAGAGGAGAGACAGTGCAGCGATACAGGATCTTAACAGGAGAGTTCAGGACCTCGAGGCGTACAACGCTAGGGACTTTGAGAGCCAGCAGTTCTATGGACAGCAGCTTTGCTCAGGTGCATGAGGTTCAGCAGTTTCAGGGTATCCAGCTTACTCAGATTCAGCATTCTCAGTACTGGCAGCAGCATCAGTCCTACTACTACCAGGAGAGCTTCCACTCTGAGTCCGGCCCCTCCAGCACTTGGACAGTCTTTCCACCGCCTCCACCGCTTGACGGCTACCATCCTTGGTCACAGTGGCCTGGGCACCACGACCACCACCTCATTGAGAGCTGCAGGATCACTCGCCACGTCTCAGGACTTTGGATTTTTCCTTTCTTTCCTTTCTGTTTATGACTGCATGCTTTTTGTGTTTTGATTCTTATTTTCTCTTTTCATTTCTGGCATTGAAACTTGTCTTGTTGTTGGATCACACATCTCATCTGTACTCTCATCTTGTCGACTATGGGTTTGTTTTGAGCGGTGTGCCCTCCCTTGTTTTATACAGGTACCCCTGATTCAGGTCCTCGTCCTGAGCAGGTTACTTGACCCGGGATCCCATCTCCGGCTTCCTTTCTTCACGCGCGGTATATTCGTTCCACCTTATCCTCTCTCTCTCTTGATCATTGAGGACAATGCTCATGTTAGTCGTAGGGGAGTTTGAGTTTTGGTGTGATTATTTATCGGTAGAAGTCTAAAGCTATGATCTGATATGTTGCATGATCTTAATTGAATGTCGAATTCCTCTATTGTAGAATCGTTCGGTTCTTGACGTTTAGTGTTTAATTGACTTCAAGTCTTCACAATGATGTTTGATTGTTCCACTTAGAACTTTAACCAGCATGTTAGCACTAATATCAAATGAGTCTGGGCCAGAACTGAGATCTTATCACTCTTGTATGTTGGTTGATTGGTTGGATACGCGTTTTTTACCACTCGATAACACCGGTCTAGGATGATGAAGGCAATCAGAATTTCTTCCCCTCCTCCATGTTTTTCATTCTCTTTTTGATCTTTCGTGATTGTGGCTTGAGACTAGACGGAATCCATTTCGAAATCTTGTACGGAAGTTGTTAAGGGGCTAAGGATCAAGTGGCTAAGTTAAAAAAAAAAAAAAATGCTCAAAAGAAAAGCTAGGCAAACTCGGCACTAAGTGAAGTGTCGAGGTTGAGCACTAAGCAAAGGGCAAAGGCTGTGAGCTAGGCAGGTTCAACACCTAAGTGAAGTGTTGAATCGAGCATAGTATGCAGTAAGAAAAAAAAAAAGAGAAAGAAAAGAAAAGAAAGAAAAAGAGTTCTAACTGTAGCCCTTGATCCTAGCCAGAGTTGTAAAATGCGGATCTAGAAGCGGATGAAGTTGAGTCGATAGCCACATTCACGACTCACGATCCATG